>HE669797.1:0-10365 GCA_000313835.2 Heliconius melpomene melpomene
ACGCATTTGCAATTAGTTACAATTTTGAGGATAATTATATTTTTAATACTAACATCCACTCTTTGAACAATAAACTGAGATCCCAGGGCCCCCAGACCTACGTCACGTCCAGACAGAAATATATCTTAAGTTGGCGCTTCCTCTGAAAGGTAGTAAGTACTCGTATGTGCATACCGTCTTAACTGACTATTAGACTATTAATCCTTAAATTTTTAGGTTTGCTAAAATGATGTATGTCTGGGGGCCCTGGGATCTTGGGCTACAAGGTAAGGCGCGGCGTTGAGTTCCGCCACTAAATGCAATGCCTCGAAAATTCGGTAAAAAGGGCGGAGTCCCTTAACATTAGGCTCCCTATTGCACCTCCCTGATCAGTGCGGGATACAGCGTGAAATTTAAAAAAATACAAATATTATATGATAGGCCACATTAAGCTCTAATTATACAGAAACCACAATCCATCAATATTGGAGCTTGGTGACAGTGGAAAATAGTGTGCAAAATGGACTCTGTGTGCGGGAATAAAAATAGAATTTTCAAAATATATTTGAAATGTTAACCAAATACATTTTTTTTGTTTCAATTAATCTCTATCCAAGTATTACTTCCATTTGAACAAACAAAGCTGTCAAGAATGGCAAACGGTGGTTTGTATGCAAGAGACATTCATTGGTTTCTAGTAATAGAGTTCTTTGAGCGTGTATGTCTCTACTGTCGTGTCTATTTGTCTATCGCAATTTAAGTGTGATTACATTCTGCTATCATTTTGTATGAAAAAATCGGATAAGCGCGAGTTGGGCTCGCCTACCGAGGGTTCCGTACAAAAATTGAAAGTCTTGAACTTTATCTGAAATTCAAGGTTAGCTTAGCCAGAGCCCTTTCATCTGATGTTTGTACTTGAACTAGCAACTTTAAGGCTATTATTTTTAGAATTTAAGCAGAAATCTATAGTTTTCAGATTTTTTCATAAACAAATTTTCTTGGAACTGTAGAAGCTAGGTGCCAAATTTTATCATTTTATGTCAACTGGAAGTACCCTATGAATTTTGATTCTCTTTATAGTGTGAAATACGCGTTTTTTTACGATATAAACGGCCACATCTTTTTTTTAAATAAGTAAATATAGAAATACGTTGTTTTCAGGAAACCATGGGGCATCAGATCTGAGTATACGGTTTGAATTTTAACTCGATATCTCCAAGCATTTTTGAAATATAGGCTCTCTTGACAGATAGACAGATCTACAGGCAGACAGACGGACAACAAAGTGATCTTACAAGGGTTCCTTTTTTGCTATCCTAGTCCAGGAACCATAGATTATTTCGTAAGAGCAATTACGAAATTGAATAAGTAAATGAAATTGATTATGTGGCCATCATTACACAATGGGATATCTTCTCACTGTAAACGTGACGATTGTAGGCTCGATCGACATTTTCTTTTACTCGTTGTGGTAAGATATAATGCGGCGTTGTGATGCGCCATTCGACCTACGATGTTGCCAATTCTTTCGGAAACCAAAAAATAGAGTGCACTGGTACTAGGAAGAACGCTGCCTATAAGAAATGAAGCTGAAAAAAACGACATATGAATATCATGAATCCAGCTCTATAATGCCTCTAAAAGTTGAATATTATCTTTTACTGTTGTGATAACATACCTAGCTGGTAACTAGTAACTAATATACTGGTATATTACGATGCCATTTGTCAAATGCTCCTTTCCACCTTGTCTCATAGAGGTAGAAAGAGTGTAATCGTTCGTCGCTTGCGTAGGTCGTCTATGCAATTCAATATACGTTTTACTGGTCAGGCAAGTTATAAGGGATCTAGACGGCTGAGCTCGCATCAATTACTCTGGGATATCATAATATTACATCCTACGAGATAGAAGTAAGTAAAAGCTTTTGCTTATTCAAAAGAATATTTTCTTAAATATTATTAAATATAAATAGTAGTTGTAAATTATATACAACCTAGATATACAGAGATTTCAGATCAATCAATATTTAAAATTAAATTTTACTTATTTACTTAAGTAATCTTGGGCTTAAGCGCAAGTCCTTTTCCAGGATATCTAATTGTCACCTGAAAATTAGCATCAATATGTATATATTCATAGCGGGTATACGGAAACCGTGACAGGGTTAGGAGAGCCAGCTTTTGCTAATTGGCTGTAACCGATAGATAAGAAATAAAATCAATTGGGAAGACACCGACTGCATCTTGAATTTATGTCGATGTGGTTTCGCGATGCGTCGTGGTCCGGCGCCGGCCCCCGCCACCGGGCCTCATATTTATACGCCAAAGCGGGCAGTGCGCAGAGTTCAAACGCGCGTCGGGCGCCCCCAACAGTGGACGAGGGCGAGTGTGCAAGTGTGCAAGTGCGTGCGGGTTCTGTGTCGCTGAAAGCTCGGCTGCGAAGCCTCCGTCGGCGTCGCGCGCGCCCGTCCCGCGTCACGTCAGTGCCGGCCCGGCCGTGCCGTAGGCATCACGCTCCAGACGACGACGGCTTATACTTGGACAGTGACACTCACTGCAACGAACAAACACCCTGTACCCAATACGCTGTATCCGACTTCGAACTGCCTACGGAACGAAAACGCTGTTTTTTTTGCACTGAGAAGAGAGGTGAGTCTTTTGTGAATGGTAACTGTTGGGAAGATATTTTTTTGTAATATTAATTGATGTATCTGGTTTTTTTACTGAAGAAAATACGCTTACAGAGCAACATATGAAAATTTGTTTCGGAGCTTTTTCTATTTTAACTTACTGTATTTATATTTTATTAAAGGTATTAAAGAAATAAGCTTACATTAAATTAAAAAATAAATATTTTGTTCACTTTATTAAGTTATGATTAAAAATATATATTAGGATCAAAAATATATTAATATACATTTGTTAGGTAAGACATTGTTTTGTTTAAAACAGAAGAGATTAAAAATTATAAAATTCAATTTTATAATTTAAATAATTACAAATTTATTCTAATACATTTGTAAATATTACATATTTCGTTGTGCACGTACGTTCATATATTACATTTACATATAATAAAAAAAGCTTACGTATGAATAAATCACGACTTATATTTTTAATAAAATATCCTATAATTTTTTGATAAACAATAATTTTGATACTAATTTCATTTATAATTTCGATAAAATTAAAGTTAACAAGCAAATTTTCGCGTGATACCTAAAGACCGCGTGCCGAGAATGACCGTGACAAATTCGATATTTCACAGTCACCATACAATCGTTTGAGATTGTATCTACTAAGTAATTATTCTTATCATTAGAAATATGAATGAGCTTTACTGTTTGTTTAAAGTTAATAGTATATGGGGGCTATTTTTGTATAATCTGCTACAATTATTGAAATGATAAGGCTAAAATTAATTTAATTTAAAATTTTTACATTCATTAAAAAAACTATAATTGATTATTTAACTTAACACTCTGTATATTTAATATTATTCTTGCAAAGTAGTTTTTCTTAGCTTGCTAAATTTTATTACAAAGACTACCGGCACCTACTCTGGAAACTTCCTCAATTTTCATAACTTATTTGAAAATGAACCTATAAAATTTGGCTTGTAGTAGGTAATTAAAAATATTAAATAAACTCATGAATAATACATTTTTGATGCAAAAAATATATAAATAGTTTATAAGCACTTTATTATATACATAATAAAATAACATTTTATTATTTTTCGCAATTGTTAAATATTTATTTCCGTTATTAGGAATCATGACAATGTACTAAAAATGGAAATTGTTTTAGAACTTTTATTGGAAAGCTTATTTCTTGTTATTTCTTCAAATAAATTACTTTTATATGAAATAAAACATTACAAAGGTAATTATATAAGATCAAAAACAATCCTAATGTACCTATAAGACGCTTTCGACAGCAAGCGAAACGACGCTTGCCTCGCTTCAATGCGCAAAGCTCGGAGTTCAAGTGCGGGGTGAAGGTTCCATTGTTGCCCTTCGTCGTACCAGCCCTTACCCCTGAGATGAGTTTAGGGTGCAGTTTCACTTATTCATATGTTTTTTTACAATATTTGTAATATATAAAATTAGACTTTTTGATATATCCGGAAAAAATATTTGAAGTGAAAAAAAAAATTATGTAGAAATTAAAAAGCAATAATCTCTTCAATTTGGTTATTTTGTCGAGTTTTTTTTTGTAAAGATTATATTTTTTTTAAGTTTAGATCATTGGCTAATTGTAATTTCAGATAAGAAATTTAAATAATATAATTTAATTATCTACTAGTATACCCACCAACTTATTACGTTAGATGGTCCTTCAATATTGTTTTGTAAAGACTTTCATAGGTACTCGCAATATGAGGTAGTTACTTTAATTTTTTTGCTTGACAAGGTTAAAAACTTTATATTTCTTTGTTTTACCTAAGTATTTAGTTTTTAGACTACGGAATTACGCTTAGTTGACAAAAGCTAAGTGGCCGAATGACGCTATTTTCTTAACGGCCCTGATGTTTTACAAGTGTTTTTATATAAACACAAAAACACAAGGCCAAGAGCATCGACTCTCATTATTTACGGAGAATATAGTTTATGCAGAACCTAATATCTATTGGCTATCAACTTAGGTCGTAATCGATTTGTTTCACCATATAAAATTATAATTGTTTGTCGTTATAGGAATCTAGGTTTATAATTTTACGAAGAAATCGATTAAAGATATAGCAAAAAGGCAGTAAATCTTAAAATTAAATTATTGCACATTTATTACTAATAACCTGTCAATATGCGCGCGCTGTCTCTCCGCGTGACAGAATGCGCTTGCACCGCGTCGCCGGGACTGTGGCCGAGCGTCGTCATCTTTTCCTAAGAAAATGGTAAATTATAAGAACCTTTTATCTGCGAATTTCAACGTCATTGATCGCCACAGTATATAGTTATAGTAAGTTTATATTTAAAATTTTATTTTTCTTTAAATGATGTTATTAACAGCATAAAAACCATTGTGTTACGCTCAAGAATTATTTAATTAGCTAAATATTTGTAAAATTTATTCTCGAAAAGACAAAAGAAACTGTATTATGTTGAAAAATTATAAAATTATTAGAATATAATATTTTGTTTTTAGTAAAATATGACATTTTTATAGATTATCCAAGGAAAAGAGACATTTAAATTAAACCTTTTGTTTTCCAACTATGACTTTAAAGATACATAAGCAAGAAGATACCTAATTCGATAGTCACTGTACGAGTACACAGCGACAAGGAGCTTAACCGTTACGGTGCTACAAAAATGATGCAAAAAACCCATAAACCGTTTCTGTTTCACTTGTATATCGTTATTTTGAAACGTGACTTTGATTTCATGGTTTCAAAGAAACTTATCAACGAGGGTCAGTATTCGCCTTCTTTTATGTAAATATACATATAACCTCTTTTTATAAGATTCTAAATTGGAACATTCCAATGAATATAAGTAAAATATATAATTATTAAAAAGTTTATTTTTATAATTTTTGTCGTTTACATAATTGTGTTTCTATTAATATAATAAAATAAATAAATATTGTTTTTGTTAAACATTTATAAAATATAATTTAATATTGAAAGCATTGTTGAGGCAAAGTTTCCGTTCTTGGACTTCATGGCTGTTGGAAGGCAATAAAGGTAATTCTGGCAACGTGTGCGTAAGAAACCTCGGAACGGACCACCACATGAATATCAATATCAGAATATAGTCAAGTGGCATTGCTGGCCACAATGACCGATAAAAGAGAAACACACAAATATGGCCCTACTTGAAGTCTGTTTAAAATTTACATTCACTACAGTGTAGAGCGCGCCGCCACCAACTGGAATGTAGGTTATGATGTTATTTAGCCCAAATTTTTTGCTGGTCTAAGTTTTTTATTACAATATTATCTCCTTTCCTGTCAATCAGATTTTTATACTGTGTGAAAGTACTGACGTCACTGTGCCAAATGTAGCATTGTTCATTTGCTATAGTTCCCGCGGCTATTGAAAGAAATTTAGCGAATACATGCACGAATGGTGTTCCAGCAAAGATATTTCATCAATCTTATTTTTATAAATTAATTCGTTTTATTAACATAAGAATATGTTTTATATAATAATAAAGCATTAATAGTGATTAAACAGTTAGGGAAAAAACTAATATATACGATGGGAAAACAATTATTTGAAAGTTTGGCAGCGTAAGCACAACAATTCAGAGATATCTGCTAAAGTCTCCTTGAATAATGAGTATTTAAATGTGAGAATTATGATTCAAATAAGTATCTGTTTATTAAATAAAAATTAAAGCGTTTTTTTAATCAATACATGGCTCTACAATAAGCTTTTTTAAAAGTAAATAAATATATATTTTCATTTGTTTTTCTTTTACAGATTTTTTTTTTATTTTATCAATGGGCAAGTTGTATATAAAAACTAACAAATTTATTTTCTATACACGATTATATTATATGCATACATATATAGCTACATCCTCTTAAAATTAAAATAGATTAATATATTCACCATAATAAGAATGCTTCAAACTCTTATAAGAAGTGCTGGAATCAAATTATGCAAAGCACATATTAGGAGGGAAACTTCAAGCAAGAAAGCTCGTTTGTGGCAAGTTGATGTCACAAAACCATACTTAAGGCACAATTTCTTAAATACAGCTATAACTTATTATAAATACGTAAATCCATGCACTTACAAATACCTAACAATTTATGAGGTGAGTGTATTTCTTGCACTAATATTTCTGGTCGGATCCGACACATAATTCACTCCTTGACTAAAGAGCTCTCGAGCGCAGACCCATGGCACCCACACTCTAACTAACTAAACAAATAGATATGTCCTCTTTACCATTTACCAAGTGAAAATTCTCACGTAATGTTTGCGTAGGTCTTTTACCAATTAGTATTTGTACCAATATATATATATATGAGTTTGTGTTGGCAGTGTGTCTGTTGCACTCACTTCAAACTTTGTCTAGGACCGCACTCGCCGAGTCGAAAGCGCGGCGTGAGAGAATAAGGAGACTACTTAGCGGGAGACTACTGAACGTTCATTGTTTGTATAAAAACAAAACTGGTGTTATATTTTGTATCATTTTTAAAACCATCGTCAGACTTTTCTGATGTTAAAATATAACAATCATTGAAGCTATGAAATATTTTAAAATCAAACCATTCGTAATTTAAAGGTAATAAAAATTCGTAATTATTAAATCTTACTAAAATTAAATTAGATAACTAAATTTATATTGCTTTTAATAAAAACTCATCATCTAATTAATATGTACATATAAGGCAGCAAGCAATAACATGTATTCTTAAACGTCATTACATTTGAAAAAAATAATGTTTTTCATGAGCATGAATAGAATAGAAATAGAATTCATTTGTTATGTTTTTCCCACGTTTGTGTAAGATAAAGAAATTATAAGAGAACGATTAATTTGAATATAAAATATCCGAGTTGTTTTATCGTGCGGAACACAAGGTGTCATTGTCCTGTGACTGAAAAAGCATGAACCTCCGTTACCGTACCACCTCAGCACCGGCGCGGTTCCCTCACCTCACCTCGCTGTTCAGCGAACTAAAACTAAGGAAAATCTAATTCTGGGCTACAAAATGCACTAACTTATCAAACTAACAGTATTTTACATTTAATTAGCATTAAATCTGTGATACACGCAGAAGTACAAAAGTAAAAGGAGAAAATGTGGTTGCCAGTGCTAATATTTGCGTGACTCGAGGCAAGATAAAATTGAATCCATTAGGATACTTGGCGTCTACGGCATCCTTAATAGCAATCTGGCTAGCAGCCTCAGGGTTTATTACATCAATCCAGCCTCACCGATCGTTAGTTGGATATACTAATTTATGGTACTTCCGCATTCGAGCAGCTCCACTGTATTGCTTTTACATCGTGTTAGCATCTTTACCTTGAAAGAATTTAGAAGCGTTTTTACACGTGTTTTTCTCACAAGTAATAATAATAATTACAACCATATTGTTCGTTTGAGTTTTGATGATGGATCTAATCACGACTGTTTAAGTGTTAAAAAACACAGATTATGGTATTTTAATATATAAATATAATATATTATATATATGTATATAGGCGTGACGTAATTTTTGATGTTTCCTTATTTTAAATGCGTTTTCAGTAGTAATGATTCACGGTCATGTTTTATTTATATCTTGTTTTTTCAAACAAGTACAAATTAAATGTTGAAATATTTATTATATTTAATGCTTAATTTTAAAGTAAACTAAGGTGCTTCTTTGCTAAACAAAGTTTTATTATATTATCAATTATTCTTTTATTTTAATAATTTTTAATAAAATATTTTTTTTATTACACTTATATAATAAATAAAAACTCTGTTCTTATATTTATAATACCTGTAAGTGGTCCAAGTTTGGAAATAAATTTTATTTACTTATGGCGTCTCGTAACGGTACACAACTACCTTTAATATCACCCGTTGCTTAAATGGAGTGTATGTAACGAGGTAATTTCCGATCTCAGGCCCTCTTTTTATGATTATTGGATATTAAAGTTGACATGAAGCGTTACGGAAGACACAACACTACTTTCTGTGTGTTGATTGAGGTCAGCCACTTTGAAATATTAATCATTTGTAAAATATGTTTTATATATCTAGCAATTGGGAAGTTATGTGTTGAGGTCAGTCGTGGGGGGTACAAGTGCAACAGGTTGTGGGTTCGATGCCCACTCGAGGAAATTAAATATTAAATACTTTTATTTATTCGCTTTCGTGTCTGGTAAAATTATAACTCTATTATCTTGCTAACGCAGAAAGATGTACGAGAATGACAACAACATATTATTAAAATACGTAGTTAAATTAATATGGTAACTGTGTTTTCCGAACTAAGTAAAATATATGTAAGGTGTTAACATATGTTTATCCTCAAACTGTTATGAGCTACGAATGCTAATGTATATTTACCGCTCGATACAGCCGATGGAAAGAAAGTCCATTTTGACGTGCCGTCGATAGTCCTCAGTACTAGATAGGTTGCGCGGGCGCACCACCGACGCTATTGTAGCTACGACTTACTAAATCAATATTTGCGCAGATGTCGGTAAGAGCACACTATACTTGTGGCGACCTAAAATTCATACAGTTTATATGGCATGTTAGCGGTAAATTTCTCGGCAGCTACTTATATCCTTCAAATGTGGGTCGGCGTTAAACGCACAACTTGACCGCGGCAGACATGGCCTCAAGTTTTGGAAAGCATTCAAAGAATAATAATTTATAAAAAAATAATTAAATCAGCTTCAAGCTGTATACCTCACAGGTTAGACAAAGAAACTTAGTGTCAAGATACTCCGTCCCCACTTTCCGCCATATTTTTTGAGTCATTGTTTGTTGAGTGCCGTAACTCAAGTTGGGGCTTTTACCTTAGTGCTAGAACGATGAAATGAAAATATTAATAAATAATGATTCATTCCCCCGAGTGGGGATCGAACCCACAACCGTCGCTTTACAGTCACACCCTTGTTCTCCTACGCTACGACAACCTCAATTATAGCAGTTTTCATATTAATTACCTCTCCTTTGAACATTATAAAATATTAATAATGCGTTTGTACTAAAACAGAACGCATGTAATACTAAAAACGTGAGCGATTAAAACGAGATCACTTTCTGTGATTGCTTATCAGAATTTAATTAAAAGACAACTTTTATAGCGTTTATTTAAGGCGCTCGTAATTATAAGCTCTCGAGTCGTTTCATTGGATAATAATGTACGGAGCAGTTATTGTAAATATAATACGAGTTCGTTATTACTAGCGGTGGTGAATACTCACGCCGTAATAAAACCCGTGTAAGTGCACATCGAAATTTATATATTTATTGTGTAAGTATAGAGCAAACTAGATTTTTGGTGCTTTTTCTTATTGCAAACTACATACGTGCATAATTTTAAAAGTTACGACCACGATTCCCGTGTAATATGATAATGTAAAGTATAAATATTTCATGTCTAGTTTCTTCATCGTTTTGCATCAGAACCAGTTTCTTGGCCTAAGTTTCTTTTTTGCAAAAAATGTAACTTGTATAACCCTATTGTCTTTAGGCCATGTATAGCAAAGTAGAAGGCACTTTTACAATATAATATTAAATGTTTTACTACGATAGAAACTTTTATTGAAACAATTTATAGCACCTATGCCTTCGTAGCGGCCGGTCTCCGAGCTTGTACAAATATAATCATACGAACAAGTATCAATAGGGAATTTTGAGTTATTTAAACTTGAGCTATGCTGAGCAGCCTGTAAACCCTGTCTGAGGCAATAAAACAG
>HE669798.1:7018-26697 GCA_000313835.2 Heliconius melpomene melpomene
TAGTTTCTGAGATTTCGTGATGAGTGAGTGACCTTTCGATTCTTCTTTATATATATATAGATATAATTGAACTACTGCTTGTAGTTCTTCAATTTAATTTTGATATGTGTTAATACAGTTAACAATTTCTAATAAGAAGTGCATATTTACATATTTTTTTTAGTTCAACGCTATACATAACTAAAAAACGCAGGTGATACTTACCACCTAATGTTAAAACACTTAGTTGTCCTAAATATTATTGTATTGTTACTAGAGCCACCAAATGTAAATAATAAATTCCCTGAGAGGAGATCGAAGCCATAACAGTATTATAGTGTTATTAGCTATATATTTAACATATATATTGCAGAACCATTAGCTATACATTTTTTTGATTTTTTGAACAAGAGGATACAGGGGCGGGCTGGTTATTTAATATACAGATTGTTAGGCATACTACTTACTGCTTAGCACGCAACGTCTCAAACTAGTTGCGAGTGTAGACCAATGTAAAGTACAAATAAAACTAATATTTTATAAGTATTTTATGTTAAGTTGCATTGGTAGCCGTAGGTATACAGGTTTTTTTCTGTATATATATAGGTTTTTTTCTGTCTACCGCAGGGTAGAACCCAGTGGTAAGAGACTCGTAGCGGGGAATCGAGAAGTTGCTCTGTTTTGTCCAAATACTATATGAATTTTCATTCGAAAACACAATATCAAAGATACTGGAGAAATGTCACGTAAAAAGCATGAGGACCCCCCGAGGACATATATGAAGAGGTTGATGTCAGTGGACAGGGCGAAAAAGGTATGTAGAGAATGTAGCGTTTGGCGCTCCATTCTCTCTGACTTCCCCGCTAAGGACGTTAAACGCGATACTTGTGGGGTTCAATTCCTGCTTAATGCGATACATTATTTTCATTTCATTGCTATTGAAGATGAAGCTCGCAATGTTTTTAGTTTAAGAGGGAAGTGAAGTAACTTAATACAAAGTAGTTAATGTCAAGTCAAATCATTTCTTGCAGCAAAGTTTAACTAAGTGAATGTCTAGCGAACATGACACCAATAACATTTATTTGTGTATATCTTTTCTTTTTGGTTGTTGTAAAAAATCATAAAAGTTTTATATAAAATATTTATATAGTAATTACAGAAGAATAATATTGACAGTTAGAATGAACAAGTGATTACTTTACAATGAAGCCTCACTGATACAAAACTATTGTATTTATAAAATATTATACTTATATATTTAACATTTTAAAATGGCTACAAAAAAAATAATAAATTATTTGTACCATAAATTGGTACAAAGCATGGTAAAACACTTCCTGTTCAAATTGTGTACAAATTCGACTGTGAAGAACTCAATACTGCATTTTGTCTTGCTTAATGAAAAAAAAACATTCCCCCAAGCAGGCATCAAATTCACACTCATTAATTTATTTTACTTTAAGCAGAGCGGAAAATATAATTATTTCCTTAAGAGTGGAATGGAAAATGTATAAAATTTATTTATCTATTTTTTTTAGCCTTTAAAGTATTAGTTTAAGATATGAAATTAACTACAACACTGGTGTAAGCCTTGAAGGCATACATTTCAATATGAAATTAATGCTATTGTAGTGTGGTCAGACTACTTGGATGGTAAACAAGAGTTTGAGTCTGAGTCCCACTATATTATTTTTTATTATCTACAAAAATGATTCAAAAATATATTATATTCTTAGTGTAGTATAACACTTTCAAAATATTATTCTTTATATACAACACACCCAAGAATTTATTAGTAAGAATGGTGAAAGTTTATGTTAAAGTTTCAATTAGATTTTTTTATGATTTACATTACAACTTCATTCATGATGTAGAATTTATGTTAGTTAGAATTTTATTCAATTTTGTTGTAAATCAAGTTTTCCAATTAATGGCCATTCAAAATTAACTTTATCAATACAAGTGACAGGTGATAAAAAATAACAATCACATCTTGTTTACTTAATAAGCAACAAAGTGTTGTAGTTTCTAAATATATTACAAAACTGGTTCTTATGACTCACTATGTAAATTAAGTTGGTAAGAGTTAAGCATTGTGACAATATACTTGTCTAATAAGAGTAATGTAGCATTGTTTTCTTATAAATATTAATAGAGAAGTGTATTATATTAAATTATAAATATACGAGAATCATTAAATAAATGAGATTTTATAAAACATTTAGACAGCAAAATATCTAACACAGGCTTCGCAATTATAATAAAAAATACACTTTCATAACAAAAGCAGAAAGAAATTAAAAACTCTAACCCATTAAAATGTAACGAGAATTCAAACAATGATGGGAAAACCTACAAACACTAGCTCTAAAAAACAATATGTAAATAGTTTTTACAACATATATATACATTTATAAACTACTTACACTTCAAGGATCCTGTCCCCTTTGCGTATACCGGCCTGTTCAGCGGCACCTTGCTCCAGAACAGCACTGACATGCTGCAGAGGAGCATACAGTTCCCCATTAATCGATCTCAACTGCCCGCCTTCAGAAACTTGACCGCGGACGTTAAAACCGAAGCCAGTGTCTGTTTTATATATAGTAACGCGACGGGGCCCATTGTTAGTGACTGTAGCCTTATTTTTATCAGACCGTACGATAATGTTATTATCGGCCTCTGTCTCAGCCATTTTGGACAATTTTGTTCACAGATGTCATATGGACTTTATGATGGTTGACGGTTGTCAAGTGACGTTTAAAACACTGTAAATAAGGCGTTTAAGTGTGCGGAACAGATATTAAATAGAATTATGTTTATAAATGTTTCGTAATTTCTAGTGTCAGTTATTATTTTTTAACAATATTTTACTTATTTAAAGGTAAAATGTATATTGTACATTCAAATAAATTGACTAGTTCAGTATTTTACTTTTGGCGGTACGGTACGGTACTTCTTTTATGAAATGGCAAAATAAATACTTTTTATTCGTTTGCTTAATGAGTTTTGGCGCATTTATAAACATTACTATGTATAATAGATGTATTTATTTAATAAAAGTGTGCAATATCTATGCCGTATGATATATAAGCTCCTCTACATAAACTACACAAATTCGTAGTGGTAGAGAGTAGAAACATGACATTATTTTTTTTGTACAATTATTAAATACATGCAATTACAACTAGTTAATTTACATATTTCGTAAGTCCTAACCATTTAGAAACTATATATAAATACCTAATATCTATATTTGTTTGAACTATCAAAATCTTTTAATATAGACTAGCAAAAATTATCCTGTTAACGCCATCTTACGCCAAAACATAAAACTATATATAATGGCTACGTCGATAAAACAGTACGTATATAAACCGAAAACAACAAACAGATGGCACGAGTACTGAAACAACGTGGTAATAAGAAAATTCCAACTACATCAAAATCAGCTGTGAACATCAGTATGGCCGCTCAAATATCTACCAAATAATACTAAATAACCACATTACAAGATTCAAGTGCTATATTAGTGCTCGCTTATATAAATTAGCTTTTAAACAACCATTTTTATATATCGGTGTTGACTTAGTGTTGCGTCATGACAGACTCTCACTGACAAACAAATACAATAAAATTGATAGAGATTATTACAAAGTAGCATTTCTAGTTCGCGTTGCCTGTTCAGTCCAGTTGTAACGCTCCCATGTGAATAGTAGTGTATACGCAATAACAATGAGCAGTGTACGGCTAAGCCTCGTGTCCGTTGGCAGGATAGCTGTTAGGAGAAATTCACAATTATCACCAGGTTAGTGTTCCATCACTTGTTTTTCTTATACTTGGATGTCTTCCAACTTTGCGTCGTAATATATTGAATGTTTGATAACAAAATGACAAAACTGCGTTTCAATATTCATTCTTATTAGAATCTAACCTTATTGGATTTTAATATGTTTTTATTACAAAATAACACTATGTCGAGGTTCCAACAAGGTCATTAACGTTGGAATTGTATAATCGACTTATTTCGGAGGTCTTTTCTATGCGAGATGTTTTTTGTTTGTAATCACGCCTAATATTTGTTAAGTAAATATTGTATAAATCAATAAATAGAGTAGAATAGTGTATTATTCGTTATTAAACATGTGAAGGTTTGAGCAAGTGCCATTAAAAATATTTTTTTCTCGAATCTGTACATAGTACAATGATATTGATAATATAATTGTAAACAATTTTTTATATTTCATTGATATTCCTTACTAGTTTTTACAAGTTATTTGTAAATTCTTGATCCATTTAACTTATAACCTATTTGTAATTTACCATAAAATATCACATTAATTATGATTAAAAATTAATTTCTTACAAACAATTATAGTTGATTTGTAAAAAAAGCAAATGAAAAAATATGACCATTATAATTATTATTGTTCTTAATTTATTTTAAGTGTGGTTTTAAAGACTAGATTTAAAACAAAACAATATCCATAAAAGGAAAGTGTGACCAGTTCTTGGTACTAATGTGATGTTACAAAGCTTTGTTCTTTTATTTTCACATTATGTGAATTCAAACAATGGAATATATGTAGCAGGATATATGTTACTTTCATTTATCTTGATGGATAAACAGAAAACTAAGTATACTGACTGATTGGCAAACAGTATTTATTAATTTACTAACTTATCCACTATGTACCTATTTATTTATTAATGTGAGTTATTTTTATGTTCTAATAACATTAAAACTTCAAAATAAAAATGAAATATTAAGGGAAGCTTACCAACATGCAATAATGAAAACTGCATTTTTGACAAACTTTTCAAAATTGAGGTTTGTCACATCAACAAATCCTCTAATAACAGATTTTCTAATATACCTACCATGTAAAGATAGCTGTCAGCAACAATTTAATTATTATTAAACTGTTTCTTCATTTGTAAAATACACATTTAATCATTTATCATTAAACAAATTGCCGTTGATTAGTATACTAATGTAATTTTTCTAATTAGTTCTTTCCTCTATTGCTGTTTTATTATTTCACAAAAATTTATACTAATATTATAAAGTTGATGAGTTGTTGTTGAATGTGCTGACTTTAGGAACTATAGAATGGAATTTAGAATTTATAATATAATTTTAATTATGATTGTTTCGGTTCGCTTTGTAATTGAGTAAGAATTTATTACGTATCTTGCAATTTTATTATGAGCTCTAGTGAATGTACAGAGATCAGGGACGTATTTTATCCTTTTAGTTCAGTAGATATTGTTGCCTTTTGTTATGCAAGCCAAGTGTCGATTCTGTGGATGGTTAACACCATTTTATAATAGTCCATCTGTCCTTAATGAGGCTGTTGTGTACAGTATTTGAATGATGCAACGGTTGCGAGTTTGATTCCCACTCGAAATTTGAAACATTTTTATTTTCTCACTCTGGAAACAAAATAAAGTATAGCATTGAGTTTTGCCTCTCAACAGACAACTTTTCAAAAATGTATTCCAATTTATTTATTAAACAAATAAAACAGGTAGAGGTACCGATATCAGATTATTGAACCATTTTATTATCATTGATAAATTGATAGCAACAAACTTGAATAAATAAAATTTTTATATGCCAATAAATTGCAATGTAAAATGCATAATCTATTCCAGAGAGTGGTTGTTAAATTAGAAACTAATTAAATAGTAATTGTTAGTGCTTTATAGAAATGTGATAGTTAATTTTATTATAGGTTAGTACATTAGGACATACATACATACAAATAAACACATTTACATGGTTTCTAGTCATAGCGCAGGGGCTCAAGGGTGCTCAAACTATTAGATATTATGTACAATTCCATCACTCAATAGATTTAAAATAAATGGACTGACAAATATTTGTTTTATATGGGAAAGGAACTTTGCGACGTGTAGAAGTGTGATTAATTAATCACTATATCTGCTGGACTGTATATACCTACTTAATATATTAAATGTAATCTGCAGGCGAAAATTAAATTAATAATTTTCAAGGCACATTACAAGATTATTAGTTATGTAAGACTTTGTTTTTATATTACTTTTGCAATTTTTAACGCAAAAACGTTTAAATTGTACAAAAAGATAATAAGAAGCCAAAATAATTATACTTATAATAGTTTTTATAATATTGCAACATCTTTATCACATCATCGTAATGCTATAATGTAGTGTTTGATTGTTCGCGATGGTTGTGGGATCGATTTCCATTAAGGGAATGGCTATATATTTAAAATTTTCATTTTCCTGCCGTTGTTCAACTAAGAATCTGCAGCAATCAGTTCCCCCAAGGAAATTGAGTAACCCACCTCTGTTCCCTTTGTCTACCGTGCATAATGCATGCTATAATTAAACAATGACCTATAGTTAAAATAATATTTTAAAAAAATATATTTTTGTTTGAGGCCGTCGTCGCCCAGCCGTATAACATATGACTGCAAAGGCGCCGTTTGTGGGTTCAATTTCCACGCGGATTAATAAATGATTTTATTCTTTTTCGCTCTGGTAGCAAGAAAATTCGAGGAGTGTCTTACCCTTAGGTTCCCTCTACCTATCTTGCTATATGCGGGATACATGAGCGTGAAGCTAAAATAATAAAATATTGCATGTTATTATAACATGTTTAGCACAAAAAACAAGACTTGACACTTGGATCACTTTCAGACTTTTTTTATGCAGCTCGTTTCTCGAACGTTCTATTTATATCTATTGTTTTTTTGTCATTTTTTAATTAATGAAATACTAACTATTTACATAAGTGCTCGTAAAAGATTAAATATCGCGGTAGCACCGTGAAGCGTGTGATTTTAATTAATTCAATAATTGTGCTTACTGAATCTGTTAGAATAATATTTTTAAAGTTATATAATTACTTATATGTTTATATTGTTAAGAATATTATGTTCTCGCTCCGGACTCAAGACAAGGCACGGTATTGAGTTCGGCCACTCAAGACGTTACGTCACTTATATTGAGCTGATAGTGAGGAAAGGAGTGTTCAACACTAGGTTCCGCCTGTCAAGTCCACTATGATTTAGAAAAAGCATAAAGCTGCCTTTTCATTATCTATTTTTTCTTCGCTCTCAATTGATTTACAGATATTGTGGGCTTGAACGTAAAAAGCGAAAGTTCATACTTTTCCAATACTTTTTCTAAGCTATTTGTATTCTCAATTTCAGTCATATTTTAATTCACAATCAAAATCGTTTTCGGACAACGCGAAATTGAATTGCGACAATGCGAGTTTAGTAGCGGGATACGTGTATTGCAAGGGCGGGAAAATATAAATACTTCATAATCCCAAATGGGAATCGAACTTCCACAACTGTCTCAATATTGAGATGCTATATTTTTGTCTATAAACCAGCTTCCAGTGGGCAGGTAGGCGACGATGACCTCAGGCGGGTCACTGTTCGGTTTGCAATCAACCTATAAATAAACTGCGATAAAAAAAATGATTTTACGACAATCGTAAAAGCAGAGTTGATATTACCTACGTATACTATAAATAATTTATATTATAATTGGATTAATTGAGACTAGATTCAAATGCGACTCTCAATGCCTCCAAAATGCGGTGGAAAATAGAGAACGGAGTATCTCAATACTAGGTTATTTCTGCCTACCCTAAAAATCTAATTGGATAAGGTTATCAAAAATTCTAATAGGTTATAAAAATTCTAATTGAATATGGTTATATTTTTAATATTGAATGGAAATAAAATTGGTTTTTGCATTTTTTTTCATATTTTATAACTTAGAGTTATATTAGATTTACGTGATTCATTTGACCGTATATTCCACTATAACAATAATGATAACCATCATCTAAAATAATTTGTATCCCGCACGTTGTAAGATGATGATACGTGTTGAGTAGTGGAACTAACCATCGCGCTCCATAGCAACTGGAGTGGGAATCGACCCTTCCTGCGCCATAATTCGCCTCAAAAATAAATGCTTTTATAATTTATACATCATCCCTTAGTCTTATAAGATATCCAAATATACTGTATTATATTATATTATTTCCTAGCCGGTTTCTTGTTAGGCAAATTACTTTAAATATACTATAGTATCATTTAACTAAATCAACTACTAAAAAATAACTTTACGTGATTAATCATAAATTAAAAACAAACAAAACAAAAAAACATTAAAAATCTTACTTAATATTCATATATTTTAACAATAAAAATCCTGCCTTGTCCTGTTGATCATTAAGTCGACTTGCTAAGTGTATTTCCAGTTTTAAGCTCTCAAAGCTCACAAGACAAGTTCTTAAAGTAGAGAGCTTATTTCGCAATGTTTGCTTAGAAAATGAACGTTTCCCAAGTGTTTGGAGCAATGTGCGAATGCCTTTTCCTTATACATAAACTTCGAGGTTTGGTTCGTGAGAAGAATACTATTTTAGTATTATAGCATAATGTTATAAGCTTTGTAGAATATTATTCATACTTCTACGGAGGTAAGTAGAAAGAAATTAATATTAAAACACTCCTTTCTCAGCTTTTCGCCCGAATTTGTTCTTGATACTGTGTATTCATTGGCGTAACTCAACCGCGCACGTTGTCTTATCACCAAAGCGGTACCACGGGGAAATGAAATATTGCATTCCCCTCATGAGGATCGGACTTAAACCATCATTTTGCGTACGGAGTCGGGCGCATTTGCGGATAGCGACCACTGTTTGTAATTTTATTAAACTTTAGAATTTTTGCATAAAATAGCAGTAGGTAATAGTTATCGTTAATTTAGTTAACCTTGTCTTATTCAGGCCAATTAGTTTATATTTTTAATTTAAAATTATTTGTAAAATTATTTTGAGGTTTCATTTTGATAAAAGATAGACTGTAATAAAAAATATCTGTTTATATTTATCGATGTGTTTGTATAATTTTTACAGCTTCACGTATTTATCTGCATAACAGGATAGGCAAAGGGAACGTAGTATTATTCTAGATATTTCCCGTGAGGTGGCGGAACTGAACGCCGCACTTCATCTACCTGAGCAGAGAAATGAATATAATTCAAATATAATCGTCATTCCGAGTAAATGCTAACTGTAATACTAATAGGTACTAATACGTATACCTAGGTTTCTTGTACGAGATTTGAACCTAGGACCACGTTACGTAAAGACTCCTTTCCAATAGTAATAATGAAACAGTATAATAGGTGTTATTCACTCTCAGCACTTAGTATGGCTAGATCATGAGAGCTTCACGTAACTACTTTCACTGGTGAGATGCAACTTTGTAAGAGGTGTATTATTGAATTATTATATTACATTTTCTATATTTGCATGTAACGATTTTGTTTTAGAATATACCTATGTATGTATATATGTTTATTACTTCATTGTGTGCCTATTTTATTATGTAAATAATCGGCCAAGTGCGAGTCGGACTCGCGCTCGTGTTGTTCCGTACCATCTATGAAAACGACAAAATCATTTTTGTTGTATGTTATTTTGTTTTTTTTTTGTTATTACGGCTGCAACAGAAATACAACATCTGTGAAAATTTCACCCGTCTTATTATCATGGTTCGTGAAATACAGCTTAGTGACAGTATTCCCATTTGAGTATAGAACCCAAAAAATCTAAAATCCTGTGTTTTCTCGTTTCCACGGCAAAATCCTTTCTTTTTCGAAAATTCTATCTCACTGTACACATACCAAATTCAACATCCTATCTTTACGAGTGTCTTGACACTAGGATTTATGTTTATCGGATTCTACGTCTACAAGTCTACTATTCCTTCGAATAAGCCTAATAGAAATTATCCTTTGTGTAGATATCACCTAAGGGTCATAATGTAGCGTGGTTTCGCTACCTAATATTAAACTGTGAACTGATGAACTGATCAGAACGATTTTTTATTCAACTGTGTTACTAAAGTACACATAAAGGCCGGTTGAGTTAATTACTAAACCAACTTAAAACATAATTTGCCAATTTAAGTTTCAAAGACCTTCTCACACCTAAAAGAATGGCAAGGTTGTATTTCCAATATAATTCACGGTCGAGGAATGCCCAGATGTTTGTTGATGATAAAAATATATATAATGTAATTAGTTTCATCTAGTTCGCAATGCTAAGGCCGTCGGTAGGGTTGGGTTGGATTCCCACTCGGGGGATGGAATATTTAATCTTTTCATTTCCTTACTCTGATAACGAGGCCGCTAATCAATGGAATTCCGTGGAAAGCGGGTAACGGAAGTGTCTTAATGAGAAGGGAGTGTCTTAACACTAGGTTTGCAAGTTCCCGCTGCCTACCCTGGTATGTGCGGAATACCACGTATCATTATTGTTGCTATTATTAAAAGTTTATCCACTTATATGTTATCACTTATCGCAATACTAGATATCCCAAATTAGGCATACATCGTTACTTTTCCTTTGTTTTGGTATTTTGACAGTTGATAAGCGTACATACGTTAACTGATAAATAATAATTTGTTAATATATTAATTTTATTTCCTTCCTTTACTGTTATGTAAAAAAAATCTATGATTTAATTCGTCTTATCTATGGAAAAAACCTTGATTCATAACTTATGATAAATATTCAGAAAAAAGTGTTATTCCAAACTAAAAATAGAAAAATATTTTTAGACATAGAACATAAATAAATTGCAACATATAAATATTTAGACTAAGCTCGATAAGAATGTATGGCTTAGTAGTCGCAGCGGTTACCCAGAGGTGCGGGTTCGACGTCCACCTAGCTCAAATTTTAATACGTTTTCTATAAAAGTGTAAATGATAAATATTCTTATTTAAATATAATATTTTTAAGTATATATTGTGTCAATTTCTAACATTTCCATCTCGTTGGCTGCAAAGCCGTCACGCTGCGAGATCACCGTCAATTACCGAAATGGTCGTCGTCATTACAAATACATTACCACTTGTAGGTAGTGGTAGGCGAAAGTTTGTTGCTAAAGCTTCGCGTTCACTTAATATAGCGCGATGGAATATTACATATTTTTTGTGTATTATGATTGCGTGAGCTTGTTTTTTTTTTATATTTTTTATGGCAGTAATGGCGGCGTTCTTAATGTAAATGCGTCGGTTGTGGGTTCGATATCCGTTTAGGAAAATGATGTTATCCTTTTGGTTAGAAGGCAAACCGCGGCGTTGAGTTCCTCCCCTCAACAACGTGTATTACGTTGGTGAGACGCGGAACTCGATAATTGTTCGGACAATGGGGAGCGGAGTGTCTTAACACTGGATTGCCTGTACGATTTGTGTCGATATTTTTTATGAGAAAGTAAATGTAGCAATATCCACGCCAAGCTGACCTAATTAAGCATTTCACGCGAACTATAAAAACATTTGGAACGGGTGCTGGTGGAAGCTCTTTAACGTAATATTGTAAATTGTTATTATTTTTTCGATAGCTGAATTTTAGCAGCTATTTAATAAATAAAATAAAGTGTAAATTAATGTAGTTTGAAAATATAAATTATTCTTAGTCTTCAGTATGATTGTATGTAAAAATAATTTTCATTTGCCTGTGACATTATTAATATTATATTCGGTAACTCTACTGCATAGCATGTAGGTAGTATTAAGTGAATGTAAATCTTTAATGTTTGTTTGTGTTCCTTTGAAATGCCTTTGATCGATGTGAATGGTTGCAAATGATTTGATGATTAAGTGATGACAACTTTCGCCTAAACTATATGATGGTAATATCTTATAAATTTTTTTAGCATCATGCTGTATACCGCACATAGCAGGGTAAACTAGGAACCTAGTGTTAAAGCACTCTGTTCTCCACCCACCGCCCAATTTTCAAAATATTGCGTGTTAAGTGACAGCTGGTTAAAAGAGCGAAGAAATGAATATAAATTAATAAGGTTCCCTTTACCTACCCCGCTATATGCTGGATACAGCGTAAAGCTAAAAATCTATAGAAGTAAAATAATCTCTACAAGCAAAACCACTGAGCTATAGCAGCAAATAATGACAGCCAAAACGGCCAGAACTTATTATAATATAATTATATTATTTTCTATTCAAAAGTTTCTCCACAGTTACAAATATTACGCAAACAAAATGAATGTCCGTGCATTTATCAAAACGATCGTAACCGCGGGAGAGAGCTGAACTTACGATTATTATCTTTATTATATAGAATGTGCCTGTATGTGGTTTGTTCACGCTATGCTTCATATTATACTTTTGTGTTGGTCTTTATAAATGTTGCGGGAAAATTGTGAAAAAAATACCATCACGCTGTACCCCGCGAGATGAGGTAAACCCCGGTGTTGAGTACCGCCATTAAACGTACAATGCCTTCAGAATTTGGCGGAAACTAGAGAACAGTAATGTCTTAAAGGGAACGTAATAAATTAACACTTGATTCCCAGGTTCTTTATGCTCATTCTGCTATGTATTACTGCCGGATATAACATGAAGCAAAAAAATGTTTAGAATTGGAAGCTACACATACCCAAATGTGCCACCACAAAAAAATCTAATCAAAATGAAATCCCGTACACAGCAGCTCCGCTACCCACTTTCTGTCGAATCACGACAACTAGGTACAAGTAATGTTTTTAACGAAAACCAGTTACACTTACCCAAGTATGTAGGTAATATTATAATATTATGTCAAGGTGGCGTTTTGTAATTTATGCAATGCCTTGTATGAAAATAATGACGATAAAGAGACAAGGATGTATGGATGTGGCAACACTGTTTTAATACGAAATCGCCTAAAATCCATTTAATTATTATCAATCTATAAATGGTTCGCATTATTTACGTTGTGTATAAATACAATAAGAAATCAATTTTTGTTTGGATTGGATGTTTATGTGCAGCTTCACCTATAGAAAAGAAAAAAGAAAAGGCACAGGAAAGGCACTCGTTTTCCATTTGGCATCATCTATTTTTTTTATGGTTCTGAATTTGGTATAAACTAAGGAGAATAATATTTCATTTATTATCTTTTTAATGTAGACCCGTGTTTATAGATCGCTCTTAAGTCTGCAATCGATCTTGAGATGCCGTTTTCATATAATTCATGAGTGAAAATATCATGTTAAGATCAATCTCAGAGTATAGAGCGATTTATAAATACGGGCTGTGGTATAAGGTTCACTCTGAAAGCTGCAAAACTTTTGATTTCTTGTTTACGTAAAGTGAGGGTAAACGGTTAATTGATAGCCATAATATTGAGCCAAAATGTCAGATATCCAATTGATTATTATGATTAACCTCTTCTTACATAAGCCTATCATGATCTTTTTGAGGATAATGGTTACCTTAAATTACCAAAACGGTATTTTGTAGTACTTTGCATATTCATTTTATGAAACAGGCATACAATTAATGATAAGATATGATTTTTTTCATATAAATGGCTGTTCCAACTGATTTTTTCTGCGAAATCTTTTTGACTTAATGTAATTATTTAGTAATTTTATATTGACAATTTATGACTCTTTTGTTGTATTTTGGATATGGTTGATTTAAGGCAATGGCCGTAGGTAGGTCTTTGGTGTCGTCTGTATCATTTATATATACATCCATTATTTCGTCGTGGTACAGCGTCTGTGTTTGTAAACACTACGGTTGTGGCTTCAATCCCCGCTTTGAGGAGTAAGATTTTTTTCACGTTATATCCCACAGATAGTAGGGACAGAGCTACCCTGGAAACTTTTGTTCGGACACCCTGTTTCCATTAAGACTTGCTTTCACTATTTTCAGTCGAATTCTCGAGACATTTCCGGTTGAGTTGTCTTCTTATCAGACCGAAACAATAAAAATATTAAACATTTAATTAGCCCACGGGATTCGAACCCATAACCGATCCCAAGTTCCCTTTGAGTACCCTGCTATGATCGAGATACAACGCGTAGCTAAAAAAATCTTAAATTAGGTCAAAGTCATACAAGTTGGCGCTTACCAACAGACATACAAAATTAAAGCTGCACGCTTTAATACAATCACTTTTACTTACTTAAAGTAAGTCGTAAATAAAGAAAGTGGGTCGCCGTCGACGATTGACGAAAACAATCGGATTCGTCACCCGCCTCCCCATTGTTGGACATCAATGGTTAATTGGGGGAAACATGGTGGCTTGTGGGTATGTTGGGTCGAAACATAACTTAATTTCTGATATAAATAGTTTATATTAAGTGTACTGATATATATTCATTTTAAAAAAAAATATTTCGTGTCCATTATTTGAACAACTTTCTGCTAAAGCCGCAATTATGCACATATTTCTTAGAGTTTAGCTGGACCGGTATGGTTCTACATCAGGGTTGCTTCAAAATCCAACATAGCCCTAATCCTACCAAGGTCTAATAACTGTGGAACAAAAAAAGTTTCATTGAAAGCCGTCCAGTTTCAGAAGAGGCGCCTGTATAAATAGAAAGACAATAATTTTAAAAATTATGATTAGGTTATAGAACCTTGAATGTTATAGAACATTGTTTTACATAATCCTAAATCATAGTGGTACAACTGTGTGGGGGGAAATGGGGAACGGAGTGTCTCAACAAGAGGTAACAGTAGTATAATAAAGAATTATCATCTTAATTACTCGTCAGAGCGGTCATTTGTACTTTCGCCTCTTCCTAACCGATGATGCTGTAAAGAACATCCTAAGTCAATAGCAAAGCTTTATAATATTAAGTAAAGATATACAATAATTTCTAATATTACATTTTCTTATCAATTGTTTGGCCAACACTTTAAAATTAGTCACTTTTGTGCCCAGGTGGTGCCCACACATGTCGCAGCCTACGACGCACTTGTGCTCGACCGCTCAGCACCAGCACAGTTCTGTGCAAGAGCCCTACAGAGCAGCCGCCGGGACCTCCACACAATGCTAAGGATTTGGGGACTGGAGAAGGTAGCTATATTCATTACTATATTTTTTTCTATTGTATTTAATTTGAAATAAGTAAGGTATTACACGGGGTCATGGGCGGCGGTGATCGCTCACTATCAGGTGCCAAGTACGTTCGCTTGCCTTGTATTCTCTATAAAAAAAAAACTCCAACAAAAATGTTTATTTTTTAAATTGGCCCAGTAGTTCGTGAGGTTAGCGTATTCCACAAATGGATTTCTTCAGCTTTTATAATTAAGTAGATATTAGTGTATGTAGTATAGATAAGACGCCATGAGGCCCAGGGGCAGACCTTCGCAGACGTCGTCATCGTCCGAACCGGACGCACACGGATCCGAGTACATGAGAGCGTCTCTCACGCAGTCGTCGCAGTGACGAGACACACCAACACCTGTGTCTATTACTCTGACGATGGCGGTGACGCAATAGGCAACTTCATCAGCCGAGCGGTGGGCGCTTCATTTACGGAGGTGGTGGAGGCGAACCTAAAAGGGGCAATGTCACAAAGATATGATAGGGTGATAGAGGCACTGATCCAAAAACTTAAGGAAGGCGTTCTGCATGAGCCAGGCCAAATCTGATAGGCGAAGGTGTTCTTTACATGTATAAAGTAATTATATAAAATAAGTTATATATGTTAATAACATTAAAAAAAAAAAAAAAAAATGTCGGTAGGGGTCTCATCCAACCCCTCTAGTATAAGCTCTAGATATAAGTACAGTTTAAATTGTCCCAAAATTAAGTACGCCGCATTAAAAGAACTTTCATAAAATAAAAAAAGACACGGGCAACTATGCGCCCGTGGATGTAGCTGTTAAAATAAAAAAAAAAAAAGATAAGACGTTTTTCGCGGAGGACGGAGTGTCCTAACACTAGCCTACGGTGCTACATGCGGTGTACTGCATGAAGCTGAAAAACGAAAACTAGAAAAGAATAACGTCGGCTTATAGTGTAAACTTGCTTAATTCGTTTTTTCTATTATAATATTCTTATATATTAATTTATCACTAGTTTACATTATAAAGGAGTGTACAAACAAAGCTAAGTTTATAATAACGAGATAAAAATTGAATAAATAAAACTACGTACATATAAGGAAAATAATAGTTTATCCTCTTAAATGTTTTCTTCGAGGTTTACTCTTCAAATATACGAGTACCTATATTAGGTAAAGACATTTCCCCAAGTTTGATTCGAACCTATAATTGGGTCGGTGGTTGGGTCTGCGGACCGACCACAGCGACAACGAGAAGATTACGCAGCTCGGAGCAGTGCCTGGGACTTGCAACTCAAGTAATTAGACAATATTATATATACGGCGTTATGTTCCGTAATCTAGCGGAAAATAACACCGTGCTTTCTTTAATGATATCATTAAAAGTTGTAAATGATGCGCTGGCAGAAGCGTGTAACTGTAACGCGACGCTTTTGGGTGCGATTCCTCGACAAAATAACACTCCACCCACACTCAACAAGCAGTGCCTCGAAAATTTGGTGGAAAGTGTGGAACGAAGGTTCCCTTTGCTTACCCAGCTACATGCGGGATATAGCGTGAAGCTGAGAAAAAAATACTGTAAATACAAAGTATTGTTCTCCCAAATGAGACTTATACGAGTACTTCGGTCGTCGCGTGTAGAGTTGTAGGTACTCGTAACAACTATGAAACAATTTCAATATAAAACATGTATTCAAACACTTAACATATGTAGTGTTAAAATAGTTACACGTTTAAGTGAACACGTGGATGTTACTTCATTAGGTGATTGGAAACGATTTAATTATATTTGAAAAGGCACACTTGAAGCCGGTCGTGGCCTACGGGCACGAAGTGTGACTGTTAACACGACTGGTTGTGAGTTCGACCGAGAAAACACTCGAAGAAATTAAATATTTATATTTCCATTTCTTTGCTCTGGTGTCATGTCTGGTGTTGAGTTCCGCCACTTAACAATGCCTCCAGAATCGGCGGAAAGTAGGTAACGGAGTGTCTTAGCACTAGGTTCCCTCTACCTACCCTGCTGTGTGCGGGATACAGCGTGAAGCGAATTTTTTTTTATCTGCCACTTTGTCTACTTGTTGAAATGGAAGTTGTATGGATGTGTGAAATAAGTAAGAGGTATGTAGGTACTTCTTATTTCTGTTTTAATTTGTTAAAGAAGGCTGCATTATGCTAATTTTGTCGATAAAACTTAACTCTTCAGCTTTATAATCTTAATATGTCGTAGATTGTCTGTAAGAATCCTCGCAGACGGTGGTCCGCTAATAAAACCATAAATATTAAGACTTCTTCATAAAGTTTTTTCGAGATTTATAATTAAACAACACCATATAATCGTTTCTTGCATTATTTTCACCCCACACATGTTGTCAAGGTGAAAGCAACCTTCACTGATGCAACGCAAGGTTAATTTTCCATTGTTCTCATCTCGTGATTCATCTATAATCTTCTGTAAAGGTCAAGATTGTAAAAGCCTTATGTAACATATTATTTTTTAGTAATTTGCCGATATAGTAGGTAGTTATTTAATATATGTATTTTTTTATTTTTTGTTAGCTTCATGGTGTACCTATACTACTACAATACTACGTATGCTGAGGAACCTAGGAACCTAATGCTAAGACATTTTGTTCTTCCGTTACCTACTTTCCGCCGAATTCTGGAGGCATTGCGTGTTGAGTGGCGGAACTCAACGCTGCGCATCGGAGTCTTAACACTAGGTTGCTTCTGCCCACTCTCCTGTGTGCAGAATACAGCGTGAGGCTTGAATTGAATTGAATTAAAAAGTTTTAAATAAATTGTCTTACAAGGCTACACACCTACTATCGTTAACTCGGTCCCGGCAAGTGAAACGAAAGCTCGCGCGAGGTAGGCAAGTTTTCAAATTCAGAGTAGCTGAGGTAGAGATAACTCGCAAAGAAACTATTTAAATATAAATATGACTTTATTTAGAATACCCAGATGCTCTAAATGCAGTTTTGGTTTTTTCCTGTTTATTATCTTTATGCAGATTGCAGAGTGTTTTTAAGAAAAAGTGCTCTGTTGGACTCTTTTTACTGATTTTTCCTTCACGCTCTTTTCCTGGGAACCTCCGTTCCCATTAACACGTTCACGCCGGCGTGTACCACCTGTGGCTCGCACTAGATTGTGCTATCGGTCGCCGTGTACTACGTGCTAATAGACACTGATAATTTAACGTACATATATAAAAAGCAAAGATACAAGAGTCAAAGATACAAAGATGATGAAGACAACATAGATTTACGCGCCGGCGGGAACGTGTTAAACACTTACTTTCTTCATATGATTTACCATCTAATAACCTGTCTCAATAAGTGAACAATTCAAATTCAAAGTCTCAATGATTCCTGAGATTGGCATGTAGAATTACACAAACTTTAATTTTTTTTATTATTAGTAGGTATATAGTAAAGATATAAACCGTAGTCCAAAACGACGATCCGCAATGATCGCGACTGTTCGCACAACTCATTATATAGCGATTAATGTCGCGGATTGTTATTTTAAAACATTTGTTTTGATTGTAATCTTTGTGTTTAGCTTTGTGGACCGAACCAGGGGTTGATGACCTGCGCTAAATGTCAGTGTAAAAGTGGCAATACTGCATTATTACAGAGAATATAATTGAAATTTTAACAATTTTTTAGAAAACATCTTTAAATATTCGTCTTTTTTTGGTGTATGTACAATTGGACAAATTGGACTTCGTCGTCCAATGTTTCTAGGTGCAAATGGATAAATAATATATCTAGAATAAGAATATTAAATATTTCATTTCCGCGAGTAAGAATCGAACCGACCATCATCGCGTCTGCGGTCGCTTGTGCCTCTGAGGCCTCTGCATAGCTAGATTTTTGTTTTATTGCGTCAATTTAATTTTAAATATGAAAAGACGTAAAAATTTTGCAACATTTTGATAAATGCAACGATAACCTATTGTTAAGACACTCTGCTTTCCTGAATAATAGATATACCTACTACCTTTCAAATGTTACAAATAATTAAACAGTTTCTTTTCTCCCAACCTTTAGGTTCGTCATCTGGCGGCAAGAAGTCCGGCGGTAGTGGAGTACTGACATGCCCAAAGTGTGGTGACCCCTGCACTCACGTGGAAACCTTCGTGAGCTCCACGAGATTTGTCAAATGTGATAAGTGCCACCACTTCTTCGTTGTTCTCAGCGAGGTCGACACAAAGAAAAGTATTAAGGATAATGCCGAAAACAAATCTGGATTTTACAGGTATTTCTATGTTTTGTTAGGAAATTTGACCTTTTTTTAAATAGATTTTGATAATTTTGACTTTGAATAATTTTTCCTCTGTAGAATCTCTCTGACATAAAATGACTCTTTGAAGGACTCAACCTCGCACTTCGTCAACTAGAACGAGGAAATGAAAATAATTCATTGTCTCGAGTGGGGATCGAATCCACATTCATTCCGGAATATCACCGATATATAATATGTAGTCTTATTGTTATACCATGAAGTATGAGCGTACCGATAGTTATGAAAAATATTTGTTCTTTTTTACCTTATTTGGCTATTCTAATTTTTTTACTCGAATGCACATATCGTTTATTTTTTATAAATATTTTGTAAACGGGCTCGCATCAGTAGATTTGAAATTTGTTCAGTTCCTATGTTACAAAAGCGTAAATAAATTTCATAGTTCTGCTTAGTAAATGGAGATATTTCAGTGACTATACACTCCGATTTTATTTTTTATCAGCCACAATCACGAATGTGAATGGTTTTCTATTTAACATGATTATAATAATATTG
>HE669800.1:0-11557 GCA_000313835.2 Heliconius melpomene melpomene
TTATGTTTCAATGTCGCTATAAANATTTTTTACTAGATGGAAATCCTACTTCGTAAGTCCTAACAGCCAGGAGCAAGTGATAGCACTTAAAAGCAAAACTTCGGATCTCGAATTAGATTTTCTGAGTCATGCCCTGGTTGGACGTGAGGGAGTCGTGCTCGTGAAGCCTCAATATCAAGCAGATTTCCTTAGATTTTTGTCACAAGAGAAAATTGCTTATCAAGTTCACTCTGACAATGTTAAAGCGTAAGTTACTTATATTTGATATTTTAACGTCATATTTGATACTAAGTAAGAAACCTAAACATTTTGTGTTAAGACAAAAGGGACAGAAGGGATTTTAAAAAATAAAATGGAATTAAAGACCAGTATAAAGAAGCATAGTAAACGACAAGTTGTGGTTTCGATTCCCACTCGAAGAATCAATATTTGATATTTTAATTTCTTCGGTTTTATATAGAGGTGAGAGAGCGGCTTCGAGTTCCACCGCACAAATGGCAAAGCCAAAGGGAAGCGGGAGTGTCTTACTACTAGGGTCCTCTGCCTACTCTGCTTATATGTGGCCTGAAATAAAGGTTTATTTTTCATAGGGTTACTTGATAAAATATGTTAATTAGTGTTTATTTCAACGTAAATTTGTTACATAGTATGCCAAAACAAACCTACGATTAACTTGAAGAAATGTTATAGAATATTCACGGTTTCATTAGCCTTTCTTCAAAATAAATGTTGAGCAATTAACAATCATTAAACTCATTAAATTATTAGTTTCGTATGATTTCATGATTTTTATGACCTTATATAAAGCCATATATTTTATTATTTTAAGATAAACGATGAATATAAAGATTATAATCTTTATATATTTTTAAGCTGTAAAATTAATCTCATCAATAACAACAAGTTATCATGAATATTCTATATTAGCGCCATGGTGCTAGATAAAACACACGTCAATTACTAATTTCCGAAATAAATCATGTATATGCAAAATATAGGCAAGGGCAAAAGTTTTAAATAATTTTTAATTAAATATGCTATTACATCATTATTTACAGTAACCTGGATATCGACGACCAGCTTATCGAAGCTAGAAAGATTGCGACACGCTCGCGTAACGGTGGAAGGATTCCTTATGATAACTATCAACCTCTTGATGTTGTACGTGTGTATTTAAATCAAAATCGTTTTCAATTAAATTAATTCAAATATTAAAAATATTTAACTTGCTGTAACATAGGAATAAAACTTAAAATAAATAAATATCGATAGGCTTTCAGCTTTCCTCGGTTAGTTCATTGATTTAACGAGATCTTTTCAATTGCAGATTTACGAATATATTGACAAGGTTGCCGAAAAACATCCTGATGTTGTTACCTTGGTTAACGCTGGAAATTCCTTTGAAGGACGTCCTCTGAAATATCTGAAGGTTTCCAAAGACAAATTCGAGAGCAATAAGCCCGTTATCTTCATTGATGGTGGAATTCATTCCAGAGAATGGATCTCACCACCAGCTGTTACTTACGCTATCCACAAACTAGTTGAAAATGTATCTGATCCTGAGCTTTTGGAAAGATTTAACTGGATCTTGTTTCCTGTAGTGAACCCTGATGGCTACGTGCATACATTTGAATCTGTAAGTTTTGGTAACCGCAAGGTACTTTTTTTATAAGGGCTCATTATCACTCGTGCGTCAATTGCACACGACGACGTTTGGTTTACGTTTCGTTATCATTTTATTGATATTTTTTGAAACTTGAAACACCAAGTCCTTCTTAAAGTATAACAAGTAATAATTAACATATAAATCATAAGATGAGATCTGACCAGTGAACTATTTATATGTATAGATAATTACTCTAAATTGATAATTAAATAAAACTTATCTGTATTATTTTATTTTAGGCACGTTTCTGGCGTAAAACAAGATCTACAGATCAAGGTGCTCTTAGTAGCGTATGCCCTGGAGTTGATGGTAATCGTAACTATGATTTTGTCTGGAATACAGTTGGCACTAGCAATAATCCTTGCAGCGACATTTTCGCTGGAAGCAGAGCCTTCTCTGAGGTTGAAGTGCGTGCTGTAGATAAAATTATTCAAGACAATCTTGATAATATGATTTTATATATCACGGTTCACAGCTATGGAAGTTTAATTCTTTACCCTTGGGGTCATGATGGAAGTCTATCTAACCAAGCCTTCGCTTTACACACTGTTGGCACAGCAATGGCAGAAGCAATGGATGCGCTTTCTCTTCCGAACTTCCCCAGATATAGGGTTGGTAATTCAGCTTTGACTATAAATTATGCAGCCGCTGGTGCAGCAGAAGATTACGCTCATTTTATAGGAGTCCCTCTGGCGTATACCTATGAACTACCCGGGCTACAAGGAGGTTTCCAAGGTTTTCACTTAGACCCTCAGTATATTAACCAAGTTGTGGTTGAAACATGGGCTGGTATAGCAGTTGGCGCTAAACGAGGTGGTGATTTGTTTGGTTAGAAATTAAATAAGATTGACAATTAAATAAGATAGGCAAATTACTACTATTTGTTATGAAAATAAAAAAGCTTTAAATTATAACGAGTTTGTATTGTATATTTTGTCATACTTCTTGTTGAAAAAAAAGTGCATAAAATATTAACTATCAATAGTAGAAGTTTGACTAATAGAACAAGATTACTATAGCCAAAGTATAATGGCAAATACTTATCAATATCGGTATTATTAGATAAGTTAGATTTAAACAGAAAGTACTTTAAATCCCTTGCATACATGCGTTTCATGTACAACCAATAGCTCAATTTGATCACCTTTCTTTTATGTAAAAAGGTGTGTGTTTTTATAAATTACTAGCCGCCCCTGCGCGGCTCTGTTTGTTTGAATTATTAAAGAATGATTAAGAGTATTTAAGAAAAAAATCTGGGATAAAAAAAATTATGATGCTCCACACTAATTAGTTCAGCTGGTCCTGGTTAGCTCGGTTACACAGAAAGAGAGACAGTCAAAAAAATTAAAATAGTTTTTTTGTATTTAATTCCGCAACTCAACACGCAATGCCTAAAGAGTTCGGTGGGGAGTGTAGAACAGAAGTATCTTAATGGGAACGGAGTATCTTAACAGTTTTCTAGGTTCCTTCTAGCTACCCTGCTATATGAATAAAAAAAGAACTATAATAGTTATGCTCGTGACATCATGTAACATGTAAAAGCTCAAAATAGGGAGATAATCAAATAATTCCATAAGTCGTTCAAGGCAATTGAGTGTTCTTTACCGTTTTTAAATCGATTCTTCAGTATTTTGCTTCAGATCGATCGATCTCGTAATAGAAAATACCTATTGTAAAATGTTGTTCATATAATTAAGTTGATGATATATAGTTTAATACTGACAGACAGATTATAACGAACAACTTTGATAATATCAAAGAAAAATGGCTTAAGGTAGATTTCGACTTTTTTTTTTACAAAATAAATATTAAAATAGCATGATTTAATTTTATTCAGCTACAATTTACGTGATATGGAAAGATTACAGTTTCGCGTATTTTATAAAATATAAACTGTCGCAGTTCATTGTATCAGTTACAGAAAATGCAGAGTGTCGTGATATTGGTGTTAGCCTTGACGGTGGTGACTGCTAAGCATGAACAGTATGCAGGGTAAGTACGTTGATGACTCTCAGCTTATACTACAAAGTATAAAAAAATAAGTGCACCAAAAAGGACGTCATTTAGTTATCAAGGTTATTTTTATATTTTTTTTTCCATATTAATATTTTTATTTTAATACTAATAAGTAACAATAAATAAACAATAAGACGTCTTACTTTTTCCCTTGAGGTGGACGTTGAAAGGCTGATGGATGGATGAATGAATATAAACGCGCCATGAAACGATGAACGTTCACTGCTGGACATAGGCCTCCCCTAATTCTCGCCACTCCGTCCGGTCCTGCGCCCTTTGAATCCAGCGGATTCCCGCTGTCTTTTTAAGGTCGTCGGTCCACCTGGTTGGAGGACGGCCTGTGCTCCTTTTGCCGAGACGGGGTCGCCATATATTAAAGTAATGTAAACGCCACAGTTTGTGGATTCGATTCCCATTCGAGGAAATGAAATATTAAATATTTTTATTTTCTCGCTCTGGTAATAAGGCAAAGAGAAGCGTTAAACTTCACTCAACACACATTGCCTACAAATTTCGCCGGAAATTGGGAAACGGAAGTGTATTTTTAGGGACGAAATGTCTTAACATTAGAGTCCCATGTACCCTTTGCTACTATGTGCAGGATACAGTATGGATCTAAAAATATCTCTTTCTTTGAAACAATTTTATTTAATCATTGTAACTCAAACAGGTGGAAGTCTATTGTCGTAGGGCCTAATAACCAAGACCAATTGAAAGCACTCAATAGCAACATTTTGGATTTTGACCTCGATTTCCTAAGTCATGCTCTGGTTGAACGTAAGGGTGTTGGTGAAACTAGAACACCAAACTGATTTCCTGAACTTCCTGTTGCAAGAAAAAATTGCTCATCGAATTCACTCTGAGGACGTTAAAGTGTAAGTTATGATTATATACTTCTACTACTATTAACTATTATGCTATAAATTTACAATACAAGCAAAAATAATCATTGGGATTTTGTTGTATCAAGATAAGACAGGATTAAAAACATTAAAAGATTCTATAATCTATTAGGGTTCCGTATCCAAGGGGTAAAACGAAAACTATTACTATGAGTTTGCTGACTGTCTGCCCGTTTGTCACAGGCTACATCTCATGAACTGTGTTAGTTAGACAATTATTGACTCCTATCCAAGAACGTGATTTTATTACTGTTTTTACAAATAATTGTACGGAATTCTTCATGCGCGAGTGCAGCTCGCACTTAGCAGCATAATTACGATAGTTATATAGAGATAAGTTACACTATTAAAAAAAAACGGTTTAGTGCGTGTCGGACTCTCACATCGAGAGTTCAGTACCAACTTCAAGATTACAGGAAATATAACTATTAAATGTTGACAAACTTAAGTTTGCAGGAATCAAATATAGAGTAAAATGTGTGGGACTCACGCAGGCTCAAATTGTCATTTCCTTTCAATCATTATTGCCTGTTGTCAATCCAGATGGTTATATGTTCTTTCGTGTTGTTGTAAGTATATTAGATACTATCGTTTATTCATATTCTCGATGATGGAAGCCATAGTGGCGCAGTGGGACAGCTAACTTTTTTAGCTTCACATGATATCCCGCCCATAGCCGGGTAGGCAAGGGCACCTGGAAACTTAGTGTTAATACAATCTATACACTCTTCCAATTCAGATATTTCCGTTCCCTACTTTCCGCCGAATTCTGGAAGCAATACGGGCACATAAGTTCGGGCACCGTCACGCTTTGTCTCGTTGCCAGAGCAAGAAAATGAAAATATACATAATTTCATTCTCCGAGTGGGAATTGCACTCAATCAGGCCAAACGGGACGGTAGTGGGTTCGATTCCCGCTCGGAGAAATACAATATTTACTATTTTCATATTCTTTGCTCTGGTAACAAAACAAAACGAATGAATCCCTCTGCCTACCCTGCTATGTATGGGTTACACCGTGAAGCTAAAAAGACATGTTACATTATATAACTCCAATTTTACCTTTTTTTTCATATGGTAGGGGAAATCTTCAAAAGATACCCAGTTCTTGGGGTAAAAACTAAGTTATGTGGGATTCGTACCCACTAAAACCCCTCCGTTTGTCGATCCTCAGTACGACAGAAAGGCAACGGGAAATCGGATGAACCGCATCCGCTACCGTCATGTATTTTCATAATATTCTGACACTTCATAAACTACTAACCTGCTGAAATTACTTAGTCCCAAGACTAAGTAACCCCCATTCAGCGTTCGCCTAATGTTATATTAAGCCCCTGTGCTTGAGGCAGAATTGACGGGATGATTAACGGCGTTCTCAAAAAGACGTTAATTTCTGCGTATGGAATCGACCCTCTGTCGATTCCGTTCCGCAGCCTCCTTTTGCAACATTACTGTTTCGCAAAAGGAAACTACAGCTTCCCACGACTCCTCATCACGTAGCATCTTGGAAACTACTAATGGCAAAGAGAGGTCCTGACCCAATTTCAAAATCATCGATCTTCGATATTCCTCCCAGGCCGAACACTCTTGAAGAGTGTGCTAAGCGGAGTCCTGCTCAGCTTCACAATAATGGCACTTCGGAGTTGACTCACGTCCAATTTTGTAAAGGAAATCACCGAAGCAACCATGGCCAGTGACTACTTGTGTAAGTCGATAGGTCATTCGTCTTTTCCTTCTCATCCAGGCTTCAAAAGATGGTAAGATTGCCCTAACGACCCGTTTACTAGCATATCGCTCTTCGTGTAGCCGGGTGTACCATGCGACAAATGCAACTTTCTGCTCTTTTTGCCTTACCTCGCATAACCCATTCAAAGATGTCAACCCAGACGACTGACGCAGGATGCGAATCTTCTCGAAGACTCTCGCATCCATATCTGACAAAATATCTAAGGGTGGGAATCGCGAAAGCAAAGTAGCCGCCTCAAAGGATATAGTTCGATATCCCCTAACAATTCTAATCGCAACTCTTCGTTGCAGACTATATATTTTAGTTCTGTTGCGTCTAATAGAAAGCCTGTGAAACCATACCGGCGCGCCGTAAAGGACTATGGAACGCACCACACCTGCATTCAGTTTACGAACTCCCTCATTTGGTCCCCCGAGATTAGGGAGCAATCTATGCATTGCACCCACAACTTTATCTGTCCGCGCGACCAAACGATCAAAATGCTCATCAAAGCACCAACGGCCATCTAATATAAGACCTAGATATTTCATGTACCTACTAACTGGAACTTGGGAATTATCTACACGTATAAGGAAGTCAGGTGGTTCTTTGGTTCTTGGCAGCTTATGGAACCAAAGTGTCTCGGTCTTATACCTACCTGTAGGCCTAGTTCGCGGATCTTTGTTATGATTATATCTACGCCTATTTCTATGAAATTTTTTGTGTCCTCGAAACTATATCCAGTGGCGAGCACCAAAGTGTCATCTGCATAACTGCATAACCAAAGTGTCATATGCTAACACCGTCAGGAAGTTGCACTCGCAATACTGCATCATCATATGCGAGGTTCCACAATAACGGTTCTAATACAGATCCTTGGGGAACCCCACAGTACACTTCTCTTTGTACTCTACGCCCCTCTTGGGTTAGATATGTTATATATCTGGAACACAAGTAGTCTCTAACTACCGCCTGCAAATACAAGGGAAATTGATGATACACCAATGCGTTTTTAATTGCAGTCCAAGGAACTGAATTAAAGGCAATGACTATATCTATGCTTACCGCTAGTCGCATCTACTGTCGACCGCCCTTGCCGGAAGCCAAACTGGTTATCCAATAGATTCGAGCCATTATTCGACAAATGCTTATTCAGACGATTAGCTATGACCCTCTTAAACAACTTCCTAACTTCATCCAGCAGACATATAGGGCGATATGCAGAGGGAGAATTTGCAGGCCTACCTTCCTTTTTCAGAAGGACCAAACTAGCGGTCTTCCAAGAGGAAATGTAGCAGAGCGAAGACAACTCGTAAACAAGCGCCTCAGCCTACTTTCAAGAGAGGGTAAGGCCAGCATCCAAGCCCGTCCTGGAATACCGTCCGGACCAGTGCACGTGTTTCGTGTTCGCAAGCGGTTTATCACCAGGTTCATTTCCTGCTCATTTACGTCAAACTTGTCAGACCAAGCAAGTCTTGGTTCGATCGCCCGATCAAACGAAATAGGGTTAATCACTGGAAATAGAGAATCAATCACAGTTTTTAAAAGCTCTGGATCTAAAGTCGTTGTTAATGGAGGCATCCACAATCGAAATTTGCCTAGTACTATACGATATGGACGACCAAAAGGATCTCTATCCAGATCTTCCAATAATTTTGTCCATGACTGAGCCCTAGCCCCTGATATGGCAGCCTGGAGTGCCAAAGTAGCTTCTCTGTAAGCCTCATAGTGACCTTGTATTTCTTCGGGTGAAGCTCTTCGTCTTCTACGGGCTCTGGTGTACCGTCGCCTTGAACGTATGCAGTCTTCACGCAGGTTCGCGATTTCTTGCGACCACCAATACTGCGCTCTTCGCTTAAATTGTCGCACTCTAGGCATTATTATTATTATAGTAGCATAATGCAAAGGATTATGAAATTTAGATTATCTTAATATGTTATCATAGTCATTTACATACTAATTTTAAGGATTAATGTTTTGTCATGTTGACAACATAAAATACACACAGGTATTATTAATAGTTTAATAATAATAATACTTTTTATATAAAATTCTTCTGTCAGTGAGTAACCGACAACGCACAAGCGAAACTACTAGAATTAGAAGTTTTGGAGTGGTTACATAGTGTAGAGGACCTTGGCGTAGGTAAGGCGGAGGGGGAGGGTGGGAGGGGGATGGGGGGTGTGGTTTACGGTGCACGTAGGACCTTTAAGCAATATCATTAATAAATATCTTTATTGGAGTGCCCAATGCCGAATTATGCTATTTTATATTTCAGAGCGCTGCTTGGCGAAAAACACGTTCCTTCACTGAAGATCCTTTTAGCCGAATGTGTCCCGGTGTGGGTATAGATAGGAACTTCGATATAAAGTGAGAGAACCAGCGAGCTTCACTGTTCCTACGTGCACCCTGGAACACATGCCTTTTCTGAAGTAGAAACTACTGTTGTTCGGGACATTTTGGAAGAAAATGAAGGAAGGATTGCTATGTATATATCTTTTAGCAGCTTCGGTAGTATGATTTTATATCCATGGGCGTATGAAGAGACTCTGTCGATTAATGCCTTCGGACTTCACACAGTTGGTGTCAGTATAGCTGAAGCGATCAACAGGAATAAATTGCCTAGTTTTGCTGATTATGTTGTTGGAAACGCAGCTATTGTACGGCAGGTCGCCATGTCAGGTACATCTGTGGACTATGCCCACTTCCTGGGAGTGCCTCTTGCTTACTCTATTGAATTGCCAGGTCTTTTTGGTGGATTTTTCATGAATCCCATATATATTGAGCAAGTTTGCTTTGAAACTTGGGAAGGTATTGTGAGTGGCGCGAGACGGGCTGCAGTTATTCTTATAAAATAAACCATTTGTAAAAAATAACCGGTTAATAATCATAAAAATAAATAAAATGTGTATATAAAATATTAACTGTTTTTTATACCCAGATATTTTATACAATTTTATGAAATCACTAAAATGTATGAGGCAGTCGTGAGGCAGTGGTCAGCATTTGAATACAATCTCGATAGATGTAGGTTCGTTTCTCCTCTGGGGAAATGAATTATTTTTATTTCCTTGCTTTGGTAATACGACAAAGCCCAGCGTTGCACCCGGCCATTCAACACATTATGTCTCAAAAATTAATCGGAAAGCTGGGAACGTAATGTACACTTGGTTTCCTCTGCCTATTTTTACATCCTAGAACACAGCGTGAAACTATAAAAAAAAATAGTAGGTACAATAATGATTATGTATTCATTTAGTGAAGAACGCAAACATCTTTCCAGATGCCTTCTACCTATCTTGCTATGTGCGGTAACAGCGTGAGCAAAAAAGCGTGAAAAAAAATATCTTTGTTGAAATAATATTATAGCAGGTAGGCAGTGGGAGCTTAGGGAGGATACCATAGTGACTATCATATATCCCGGTCATGTCCCGCATCATGCATATATTTCTCACAAAAAAATATGAGATTGGACTGAGAATAAGCTGTGAACGAATCGTGATCGGCACTCTAGTGTGAATCCTCCCTTAGTGTTTAAACACTCGGTTCTATATCTCGGAACCGCATGTTGAGTAGTGGAACACCGCACTGTCTTACGCAAGCAGAAAAGAAACAACGTGATGGCCTTTTGAGATGTATCATTGAAAATAATGTTAGTGGATGTCCGTCCATATATAAAATATGATCAAATTTGTAATTTAAATTAATAGTTTACATTTCCTCGTTCTACTACGACGAAAAAGCGCAGTGTTCAGCTCCGCCACTCAACAGGCAGGCCTTTAAATTGGGTGGAAAATGTACAGGAAAAATAAAAATTGTTTGATATATACTTATTAGATGGATTATGCAGCTGTATGACGAAGTTAATCTTGAGGATATTTCGTAGTGTTTGTAATAATAAATTTATTATATTGATAAAATATTTATTACTATAATCTACGTTGTAGCCGGATACGTATGGTAATATTTGTGTATCTGCCAACGCGATAGTAGTAGGTTCAATTTGCACTTAAAGGAATAAGTTATTTTCATTTCCTCGCTACAGTCCCGAGACGTCGTCGTGGCGCAGGGGCAGAATTATGCGATTGTCGGCGCGAAGGTTTTGAGTTCGTTTCCCACTTGCGGGAATGACATATTTAATATTTTTTTTTATTTGCTTTGGTAACAAGGCAAAGAGCGGCGTTGAATTCCGCCATCCTATAGGAAGTCTGTATGCAGAATTAATGGAGTGTCTTATACTAGCTTTCAAGGTTCCCTCTGTCTACGCTGCTATGTGTGGGAGACAGCGTAAGCTAAAAATAAAAATAAAGTTTTTTCTTACAAAGAGCGATGATGGCAATACTTTTTCATGGATTGCGTTTTGAGTGGAGGAATTCAACGCCACGCTGTTTTCTTACGAGAGTGAAGAAATCAAAATAATTAATTACTCCACGAGGGAATTGAACCTAGACCATTTTACAGTAAGATGCGGCCACTGCTCCGTGGTGACCTCAAATAGAATATGAAATATTAGAAACATAAAATGTAACAGAGCAATGTTAGAGAGGAATCTATAATATTTTCTATCGTCAAAAATAAGAAATTATACAACCTATTTTAACATAATATAATCAGAATACTAATAACAATACAAGAAAATACAATTTCCCGTACCGGGAATCGAACCCGAGCCTCCTGGGTGAAAGCCAGGTATCCTAGCCACTAGACCATACGGGAGATACAAAACTTATTTCAAAATTTTTACATATTTTTTTCTCACAGTTGTGGTATCGAGGTATACAATAAAAAGATTTGTTTTAGTTGCAATTATACTTATTTTTTATTGCATACTAGCGACCCTCTTGCGGCTTCGCCCGCTTTAACTACTGGATTATTCATGTAATGTATGTTTGCAAAGCACTTAAGATAATGTGAAAATTAATTAAACCCTAATGCAACCCGCATTTTTGTAGTTTCAATAAGGATTTTCCAATTGTTTTACACAGCAAGGATTTTTTAGTAGGTACCGTAATTTTAAATCTGTGCTACTAATCTTTTCAAGTACTTATTAAAATATATTTAAATGACTATTTTTAGATAGTTAAATGACTATTTTTAAACGGAAGAAATAATAAACAAAAACCTACCTACTAATAACTACTACAAAAAATGTGAAACAAAATATATCGCGCTTAAATAATACATTCAACTCCAATTATCCAATGTGTGCAAACGCTTCTAACTAAATCTTCGTTGCTATAGAGGCAG
>HE669802.1:0-13358 GCA_000313835.2 Heliconius melpomene melpomene
ATGAAATGAAAATATTAAATATTAATTTCCTCGATGGGAATCGAAGCCNCAACCTGCCGCGCTTACAGTCAAACCCAATGTGCCCCTAAGAATAATAAAAGTAGGAATAACGGGCTTTGCCATCTTTCACATTACTCTTGATGTCCAAATCTCTCTAACCGCAGCCAGAGTGACAAGCGTCATACACATGTCGCCGAGGAAACACGTAATATATTTTCTTGACACTGTCACTCTAGTGTCACTTGACTCACTAAGCACGTGTGTTCATCATAATATAATCCCGAGACGAGAGCCCTCGGATAGCTCTTCACGTTTTGACGGTTATTGTTGGTATTTCTTCTGGCTACCTCAGAGGTGACCTCTAAGTATAATTTACGAAAATAATTTTAGAACCTCATATTTTTTTGGTTTTATTTGTGAAGGCTGTCTTTTAATTGCACGTTTCACCTCCACCTAGTGTTAAGAGCGAACCTAGTGTTAAGACACTTTCTGACGAATGCCACTTTCTGACGAATTCTGAAGGCATTGCGTGTTTAGTGGCGGAAATCAACTTCCTACTACACCAGAGCGAGTAATTGAAAATATACATTTTAATGAATATTTCATATCTTAGAGTAGGGATCGAACCCACAACCAATCACGTTTACAGTCGCACTTTATGCAACTGCGCCACATCTGGCCTCACGTTATTTCTTTTTACATTTTACATGGAAATGGCTAATTTTACTTAATGATCTCTATAGTATCATATGAACGCCAGAGTAAGCCAGGTTATATTGTATCTCGGAAAATTATATAGTTTCCGCGGAAAACAGAATTTATGTTGCCAAAATTATTTCCCAATTTACTCCGAACCAAAATGTTTATGAATAATTACTTTCCAACATGTGTGATCTCCGCGTAGTCAGAGCGAGTCTACATGATTATAGAAAATGAAACATTCTGTTTGAATTTTTATTATTAACACAATCAAGCTTTTGCCTAGCAAAATAAATTGAATTATTTATTTTGCTTATAAAAACAAGTATCTTTAGTCTTTTTTTAAAAGGTTTTTATATCTTCACAAACAGAACCTAGTGTTAGGGTACTCCGTTCCCTTTTTTCCGAAGAATTTTGGAGGCATTACGTTTAAAGTGACGTTACTAATTTTGACATTAACACTGATGATATCACGAACTAAGTCAACAATCGGTCTGTTTATATAAATCACATAGTGTAACTGCTATGGCAGGTTCACAAACTGACACTGTAGAAGTCAGGCACTCCCCACCTTAGTGACTGTAATGGACGTAACGTTCTTTATATTAGCCCCTTTAGCCCGTTGATGTTTACAACTCAGAGCAACATGTTAGCGCTTTGTTTAATTTATAAGGCTAAGGGAGCGAAACGAGAAGGTAATTTATTGTTACATAATGCAAAATGCTGTTACTCGTATATTAATGACGTTTTCTTACTTGTATGCAATTTTGTGAGGGTAGCATTGTTTTTGTGATGAAGAAAGAAAGATTTTGTTTTGCGATGTTTGTTTGGGATTAAGTGTGAGTGGGTGGTATGGTGATATTTATTTTAACAAAGTGAATACAAAGTAGAATTAAAAAAACCGATTAAGTGCGCGTCAGACTGTTCCACCAAGGTTTCGGTTTTTTAGGATTGTATTATATTGTATAGAGACTGGAAAGCAATAATATTAAGAAGTGTGATATAATGACTTAGCGCTTACTTAATTATTCTGTTGTCCTGCACATAGCACCGCAGGCAGAGGGAATTTGGTAACCTAGTGTCGAGACACTCCGTTCTTATACCCATACCAGCCACTTTCCACTGATTTCAGGAGGCATTACGTGCTAAATAGCGAAACTCAACGCCGCTCTTTGCTTCGTTACCAAAGTGAAGAAATCGCATAATCTGTCGCTTATATTCACATGCATGTGCGCCACAACTTGCCTCACAACTTACCTATGTAAAAATAATTTGAAAACATTCACAAATAACACTGTCGAACCTATTATTATCGAGGTTAATTAAACCAGAAGGAACCGTAAATAATTCCGGTTAATAAGTAATGTGCCGCTAATAATGGAAGTCGAAAAGTGAGATAATTACCATAAAATTACTTTGAAATTTTAATTAAAGAGGAACGCACTTGAAACGTTCGAGAAATTAAATTATGTGTTGTCGAACGTAGCGTCGATTCATTTCTGTTGTAACTTCACGGTACGCTTTTGCTATTTGAATAATATATGAATGCTTTCCTACTAATATTATAAACGTAAAGTTTATACGAATGGATGTTTGTTTCACTTTCATGCAAAAACTACTGAACATATTAAGATGTAACTTTACAATAACGTAGTTTATATATCAGAATAACACATACTCGTGAAGATTTTTTTATAATTTGGCTGCAATATAAAAATATGGTGGGATACCAGCGCGAAGCTAAAAAGTGTAGTAAGTAGCTCTTTCTGACTAGTCTCAAATGAACAATATACATTATGATATTGTTTCAAACAACTTCCAACAAACATTTTAGTAAGTACAATAATTATTTGAATTAATTAAACAGTTTCTTCCTGTAGTAAACTGTTTAATTTAAATTTCATACCGAACTTTGTTCAATCGTAATCGATACCCTCTAAAGAGAGTTACCTTGAATTGCCTTGAATATTTATAACTAACTTAGGGGATACATCCCCTAAGTTAAAACTCATATGAGTGTAATTAACTATTAAGTTAGTTATTTTTTTTAACATTTTATTAAGGTGTATGCTATTCCACACTTTGAATTTTAGAACCATATAACCGAGTTGTACCATATACCCTCTCAATGGTCAATTTATAGTCTAGTTTAAATAAAAGTAAAACCTGAAAGATACATTGATAAAAATGTTAACATTACTCTCCAAATGAAACTACATACTGCGGTCCACCACAAAGATGTTGCCGTTTTCTTTTCTTTTACTATCTACAGCCTGCAGTTCTTAGTTCTTCGTCTTGTTCTGTTCCGCTATTATCCATTTAATTACTTAACTATTGCGCCAGCTGGGATTATTTATTATATTTCTAAACTGCAAACGTTTTATTTTTAAGTCTTTAGTAATAGAATGATTAATGGAGCTGAGAATGTTAAAGCATTTTGATATAACTTAATTTCTGATATGCTCTTAAGTTTATTTTAAGAGCGGAATAAATGAACACTGTTATTAACGTGTTGTTAATTGTGTTGAAACGTATGGCTGTAAATCGTCTAACCAAACCAAGGATATTAAAATAGTTTTAAGAAACATTTACTCGCGTTTGAACCTACAACGGCTGTGTATCTAGTCAAATACATCCTAACTTCATTACGATCGCAAATTATTTTCAAGTATATAGCATAGGGCAGAAGACTAGTCTTAAGATACTCCGTTCCCCACTATTCGTCCAAATTTTCAGACATTGCGTGGTGATTGGTTCTCAACGAAACTCAACACTGCACTTCATCTTGCCAATAGAGCGAAAAATCCCCGAGCGGAAATTGAAACTTGTTGTTTAAATCGAAATATAATTGATATTCATAAATATGAATGAACCTTAGCTTGTTTAAGACCTGTTATCCTTAAGTTACAGTATTTTTCTTTAGTCAATAACTTACTAGAAATTATCTTGATACATTTATTCGACTTGAAACTATAAAATGTAACGATTATATTATTATTATAAAATAATTTTACGTATTACGATTAATTATTCTAATTAAGAACGAAAATATAGTGTTATAATAAATGCTTTGATATTGATATACCTACATATGTTTAATTACTCTCCAAATGAAACTACGTCGTGACTGTTGTAGGTTCAGTTCCCACTCACCCAACATTATCCCCACACCCAAAAATTTAAATTATTTTTCCTGTTCAAGATATAACGCAGCGTTGAGTGTCCTTTGCTCTGCTATTGGGCAAAATCTGCAATCTGCAAAAAGTTTTTTTGATATTTATTTATTTAGTTCCACCATACATTCTACATTGAAATTCTTATACGCTTGATACAAAAGGCGCGAGTAACAAAAATAAAAAAAAAGTATTTAATTTCTACTATTATTTATTTAAATTTATGACTTCTCTTTGTCCCATTGCTGGTATTTAAGTAAATCTAAACACAACATATGCGTTAACTCTGTAAAACGTCAAAAATAAACTATTAGGTATTTTTCCGCCTGTAAATATCATAATTACATAGTGTGATTTAATTACTGAAAGATTTCAGTCACGATACTGTATAACAAGTCATTTAGAGAATATTTTATACTGTAAATATTGTAGATAGTCCATTACTACGCCCTGTCACGAATATCTATTAACACGTTTGATTGAATTTTTTTTTATTATTACTACTTTGTCGTAGTGCTCTACCCTTAGAGCTGTTTTTCTCTTTTTAACTTCACGCTGTATCCCGCACACAGCAGGAATATTTTATAAGATTTAAAGGCTTGAGGCCAGAGTTGACATAGGTGGGTGGTAAGTTCGAATCCCATTCGACGAAATGAAATATAGATTTTTTTTTTGCTCTGGCAACGAGGCAGTGCGCGGTGTTGAGTTCCGTCATTGAACATGTTTCTCACTGAGAACGGAGTTCTACACACTAGGATCCAAATTTCCCTGTGGCCACCCAGATCAGATGTTCTTACTATTATGAAGAAAAGTAGTAATCGCGCTATCATTATTGTTAATGTTATTTTAAGACGTATTAAAACAATAACATAATATATGGAAGTTTATAAAGCTCAAAGCTTAGGGAAAGTTTTAGAGGTTTAAAAGTTTAACTGATAGGCACTCAATATTTGACACAGTATTCTCGAATCGCATGGAAATTATTTGATGTCAAACGCAGTGTCTCGCTTCGTATTCCAATTCACCGTCGCCGAGCTCCATCTACATACGAGTATATAGACCAATCGAAATGCAGATTTGATGAAAATTAAATAGGCCAAACTTTGTTTAACTTACGACTTACTTTTATTTAGCCTATGTTAGGACTCTATTTATTTTATTTTATAGGCAAAATAAAAATGTGTCACATTTCTCCTTTCGTTAGTTAATTAGTTAATATTTTTCTTATACTTAAGCATTGTGACATTTTTTTCTATTTTTAGAAATAGTCTTGCCTTACAAAGAGGAGAATTTTTAATTTCTTAACGGTCCACGCGACTTCACCGACGTTATATTTACTTTATAGATGTTAAGAGTGCATTAATTATTATCGAATATCTTGATGATTGAGGCCAGTAATGGCGCGCAGGCACCACAGTACCTGTAGTATAACCTAAAAGTTCATAAATATAATTGCAATCAAAAACTTCTCCAAAACTATCATTATAAAAAAAGCATTCACAACAATGCTTCAATGTTTTAAAAGTATAAAATGCAAATAAGAATTATATGAAAGTTCATACTTACTCGATAAAATTCCATTCCGCGTGCATTTTCAGCTTTTCAGCGATCTCATAATAACGTTCATTGAAAATTAATCTCTCTCCATATGGCAATAAGGGTGGAAAATAGATTTTTGACAGTAGATTTAGACATTAAAATACTATACTAATATAAGCTTTATTACAAAAAGATAAGGTGCATAATCGTACCATTTCATAAGAGTTATAAATTTCGCCGCTAACTTGATATTAATTACGCAGTCTGCGCCCAGACTGGCCGCAAATTGTAATATATTGTACCGCTCGTTATATTAACTGCCCATATAAATTTATCTATGACTGTAACGTTGGGATGGACCGCTTAAGATTCTTGTAGAGTACCATCAAAATGTGTTCAGCTTTTTGTTCCGGCAACGATAACGATTAAATACGATATGTTAAATAGCGACACTAGACATCTCACTTTATCTAAACGACACAAACATTATTACTATTATTGTTCTTTAGCTTCAATGTCTCGTTTTGTAAACGGCATATAAGTAGTAAGGTTTGTAGAGAGTACCTAGTGTGATGACGTTCCGTTCTATGTGCCTATTCCGCTGTGAAAAAAATATACTTAATAATGAAATTTAAAAATTAAAAAAATATATATTGCGGATATAATATGTATTTTTATATCAAAATGGGATTCGAACAAATACATATATCAATTATTCAACCATGCCTAATTCACTATATACGACTTGAAACTTGAAATGTTATATTGGTTTTACTCTAACATATAATGTTAAATTGACCCCAGCTCCATAATAAAAGATTCAGTAGCAATCGTCCAAAACATATTAAACTATAAAAAGCTCTCTCAAACCCAGTAAAAGGCAGTCCGACATCAAGAGGAATGAATTCAATAATCCTCCGCGGTGACCGTCATTTTGTCGGTTATACTGATAGAGCGATATACTGGAGTGGTAATGTTTAGAAATGACTTAATAGTAGGGTAACTGTTGAAGTTAAAATTGTTTTATTTTTAACCCTTGCGAAGAAAAATGCGGAAATATAGACTTTTTACTATATTTATCTTGGGCACCTATTTAAATTATATTAAAAATAAGCCGTTTTGGCGCTATGTGACCACATCTGTCTGTAAACATAATGATTAGGTACTCGTTCCCCACTCGGGAAAACTCAACACACAATATCTCGAAACAGAATATGGAAACGTAAATTCATAATACTAGGTTCACTTTGTTTACCTTGCTATGCGTGATAATAACATAATAACAATAGTTAGACTAGTGACCTCTACTCTAACCTTAGAGCATTCGCAATATAGCTTTTAATAATATTTTTTTCTAAATGTAAGCACATTTAAAGTTGTGGGTTGTGAATACTTAAGTACTGCTCTGCAGAAGTACTTTTCTTCACTTTATAAGGCATAGTATACGATGCTCATACATTATATATCAGGCCGTACTATCTACTGCGATTGAAAAGCTGTTTGAAAACGTACTATATATTTTAAACATTACTTATATTGTGTTTTGCGACAGATGGGTGAAGTTGTTTTAAAAACATGTTTTTAGAAATATACTGCACGATGCAAAAAATCAAATCTATACAAACATAAAAATACAGTTTCCATAATACTTTTATTGTAAATATTATTGAAAATGCGTAAGATATTGAAAGATGACGAATATACCTTATGCACTACAGGTGAGATAATATATGAAATCTTCATAACAAAGTCACGTTTCGTACTTTACAGCAGCATCGCGTAATACATCGGTTTAACCTGGTTATCGTACTGGTTGCCATGACAACGACGTGTGCACAAGCTAGAATATCATTATCGTGCATTATTTTTATTAAGGACCAAGAAGAGGATGGATGATAATGTTTTGTTTGATGGTATGTGTTGCTTGTGTTATTGTGTTGTATGTGTGGAAGTGGAGTGTTTTGACACTTGGTTCTTACCTGCTATGCAGGCTAGCGTGAGTAAAAGTTAAAGTAATTTTAAAGTATTTTGAAAAGTACATAAACATATGTCGTTTTTAATATTTTGTTATATGTAATATATTTTTTAGCTTTGTATCCCGCACATAGCATGGCAGGCAAAGGGAACTTGGGAACCTTGTGTATTGTACACTCCGTTATCCATAAACATACTCCATTCCTTACTTTCTGTCAGACCAGACCGAGAAAATGAAAATATTAAATATTTCATCACCACGAGACTTGAACCTACAACCTACGCATACGTATGCTATTTACACACATTTTAATATGTATTTATTGTTTTAAACATTATTTTTAACATACAATGATAAACGTATAAAACTAACACCCTCTTCCTACATTTACGGGATGGCGTGTAAGGTATCTTAGAATTTTCTCTCAGATGTGCTGGATTTCTTACAATGTTTTCTTTTACCGTCATGCGCGTGATGAATTTTAAATATAAATTTTTCACGTGATATTTTGTTACATTTCACGACTACTACATACCATCTTAACACTATAGCGCTGTGTGTAACAAAAAAATCAGCTTCATACTTTGTCCGAATGAAGAAAATTTTATGTTAAGTGACGGAATGCAAAGTCGTCCTTTCGTCTACAATAAACTTTAACATATAATTTAAATATAATCATTACCCGAAGACTGTTCCACTAAGCCATGATAGCCTAAATATTAAATATTTCACTTCCTCGAGTGGGAATCGAAACCACAACCAGGAGCGTTTAGAGTCATACACTTGTGCCGCTGTGCCTCAACGGGCCTCTTAATAGATGAGTATGTACTTTGTACTCATCTACTTAATATACACATATACGTTACACTTTACATATATATATACGTATTTGTATATATGTAAGTGTATTCTGCGTCCTGATGTTAACGACTACCAATGAAACCCGACAATAGCTAGGATCAGACCGACCTACACGTTATTACCCCATTAAACATTTCTTTCTTACAAAAGTGGACGTTATTTCGTTATACGTAGAGTGCATTATCACAGTTGCCCATTTCTCCTGAAACAGCTAATTCTGTAATGTTAATTCGGAGTATTAGGTTCTTCGGGCGGTTAACGAAAAAATTACCCCAAATGAGATTTTATTTATGTTGTAATTACTAAGGAGCAGTCAAATGTAGATACTTTAATGTATTATACATGAATATGTATGTATAATATGCTATTCTACCTGAATTATTTTATATTCATATACATATTTTTTTTTCTTTTTTAATTAATTTTTAATACTGTTCTTTGTTTAATACCTTGCTAAGATTATCGATACTTATAGGTCTTTAATTTTTTTTTCGGAATATATTTTCAATTATTATTATGTTAAATATCTGTATTAATTTTAAAGGATATATGTCATAAAGTTTCGGAAATAAACAATATCATAACATTATTAGGATCTATTATTCCCCCAAGATCCATAAATATAAAGTAGTATATTAAGAATAGATAGAGCCCAACAAATTTTGTTCCGGCCCAAACTTAGTTCTGATCCGCCCAAATCTTACGCGTAATATATAACTTGGCTGGTTGAAACTCTGGAAATAACGTCAGTTTTGTTGCTTAATCAAATTTCGTTCAGTTCGGCCGAGGGGGAATTTCATTTGGGGAATTAACGTTTCACTATCTTCGTTTTACCCGCGTTTTAAGATTTGGGGAGATATTTCCGCAATTCTCAAGTCGAAGGATTGTCTTGCAAATCCCTCTCCGAGTTCTATTGTTTCGGTGTCGATTTTGCGTACTTATATTAAAATATGCATTTTAATTTCTATTACTTATTAAAAACTTACGAAATATGTGTTTTGCTTTCATTTTTTTTTTCCATTCGTGCTGTATTGCATATACTCGTATAGCAGGGCTGGCAGAGAGAACCCCACTTTCCTAATATGTAGGCGTTGCATGTTGAGTCGCGGTATTCGCCAACATCTCGGCTGCCAAAGCGAGGAAATAAAAATATTAAATATTAAATTTCCTCGAATGGGAATCGAACTCACATCAGCGTTTACACTTGCACAATTGTGGCCCTGCGCCACGCCTGACCTCAAATATTAAATTATTTGGATAAAGCTAAGTTCTAATTTTTAATTTTGTAATATTTGTCTTTATTGCAGCTGACAAAGTGCCACCCGGGTTCCCGACCATTTCGCCGCCTTCGTCAACAATGGTAGTGGAAGTCGGTCACACAGCGACGTTGCCGTGTCAAGCCAGCGGGAGCCCGTCGCCTAAAGTCCGCTGGCTTTGGAACTCTCTACCTCTCGATGTGGCTTCAAATCCGAGATACGCACTGCTCAATGATAAAATGCATGGTAAGTGTTTTAACATAATGTATAATTTTATCACGTATCTCTTTAATATTTTTTCATTATGTACATTCCAAAGCAAATACACATGGTTAACATTACGTTAAAAAGCAATATAACATGGCTTTGAAAGAAAATCCACGAATAAATATTACAGTATACGAGTATTAAATTATCTTCTCAAAACTGTATTACAAAATTTTCACCAAGAAAAATCTATTTTCTTTGTAATAAGAATTTTGCTCATCCAAGTAACACGTACGTACCGCAACGAGTACCATCTAATCTTACAAATTTAGAAATACAAAGAGCTAATATATAAAATGGTAAAAATATACCTAGTATGATATTAAAGGCATTTTTATTACCATTTACGAATATTTATTTTATACATTTTGTTTTATTAATTTTTATGTAAATAACAAAAATCTTAATTCACGTGAGATACGAAACTATAGCCATTACAAATATAGCCTCGGTCAATACTCATAGGCGCATTGTGTTTCATGATGCCACCTATTGAACTAGCACTAAAATAACATTTGATCTAACACTGCATCGCGGCACACCGTGCTACAGATAATGAGCTTTTTCCACTCAATCAAGTGGAACTCATTTCTAATCTAACGTTAAGTGACAGCTTGCATTCTCGTTGACCGAAATACTGGAGAGTTCTCGGAGAAAATTTTCTTTATTAAATTTCAACTTGTTTGATCAACGCCATCAATTAATTACGTTTAATTAGTGTGATGAGGTATAAAAAATGCCGTCGGGACGAATTTAATTTTGCGACTCTTAATGAAAGTTCGTCTGCTTTTCCTACTCGCGATCTGATAAGACGGAGACGACGAAATATTAATTATATCAATTTTGCGGGAAATGAGCACGAAATGTGATCTTGCTGTTTTACTTGTGTGGGGCGAATCATGTTATGGCTGTTAAAGTTGGCATATACGTTTTATATTTTTAGTACTAATATATGCGTATTTTTGTATATGTAAAACTAATATATTTTTGTAGTTAGTTACTTTTAAAACAAAATAAACTACAATGTCAAATGATAAAGGCGTTAATTATTTCCTGCAAATTATTGTGTCATATAAACATTTTATATAAATTTGTAAACCTTTACTCATATTGAGGAATATTTACTCGAGTCACACACTTTTCTAGTAATTTCCGCCACACCTAGCTGAAGGCTTCGAAAATCCCCATATTCGTGGGAACAGTAATAAATTCAATTTTAATACTATTATGCACTTCGCAAGAGGTAAAAGTAATTTAAATTCAGTTAGAGCAGGCCCGCAGAGTTGCCTTGGGCTCTTTTAATCTCATTAATTTTAATTTATTCGAGTGGATTATTTCTTCGGTCTCCAATATTTCATAGCACTTTATTAATGTATTGTATTAGATTGAAGAATTCACGTTACGGCCTATTAGTCCGAAAACTTTGAGACGATCAAAGATAGATTTGGATTTAATGTTGCCTCAAATTGGAGGAATTACGAGTCTTATCAATAAATTAGAAAGATTGACAAATCGTTCGTGTCTTTCCCGAGGCCGTCGTGATCAGGTGCTCTCTTTGATTTCATTAGAATTACTTTGGCATTATACAAGTAAACCATGACAAAATACGTAATATTTTGGTATGCTCAGCTGTTTGGTAAAGCCTTTGAGAATATAGAGACATTTGGTTAATAATAAATGTGGCTCTCTAAATCGTCGGCTTTTGACAAACACGAAGTAATGTCTTTTTGCAAAGATAAATTGTTTAAATTTACAAATATTTTAACCTGTTTTATTCCATAAATAAAAGGAGAATTTAAAAATAAGCTAACTAAACATTCAACATAGCAGAGATTCCCTTTTTTTCGAGTCAAGAAATCTCATTGGACGTAGCTTTATAAGAAGGTATGACTAACGCCCAATATTAATAATGTATCTCCTATCTCCAGTTAACGTCTATCTCGTACTGTCCGACATGTCTATCCAATCACTAACCTGCATTCCTACCTCCATCTCTGTCTATTTCAATCTATGGTAGCAATTTTTGGATTAGGATTGGTTATTAACATTGGGCGTTAGTGGTCCGAAAGCTTGGTCAAAGAGCCATATAAAAAATTGAATTGAATTTTTGTTTATTTTTTTATACGTACGTTTTATAAAATAGTATTATTTTTTCCTAAGACTGGTATAACACTTTAATAAAACCGGTCAAGTGGGAGTCGGATTCGCCGTCCGTGGCTTCGGTACCAATTGTCGGTCAACGAAATGCACAACTTATAAAAGTTGACAAACTGAAGTTTGTGGACAGTTATTATATATGCACTCATTTTCTTTGAAATAAACTAGAAATATAACTTTGTAATTATTTTTTCTATGAAATACATATATTTTTATATTTTTCGGATTTTTTCCTTGATTTCATTATTTTTACTTCATGCCAAGTTCTGTCCTTCAGCATAGACCTCAATATTTGATATTAATTTCATCTGCATACCTTCGATCTCGAAAAATAGAAAGAAAGGTCTTGACAGATGGACAACAATGTGATCCTATAAGGATTCCGTTTTTACCTTTTGAGGTACAAAACCCTAAAAATCTTAAAAATAGCTATGTACCTTATAATGGCAATTCTTTAATAAATCATAACAATACTTCATCCGTATTATTAAATTAAACTCATAACGACCTAGAATTAAGCGCTCAACCAGGGTGGGACCCTCGCCCGCAATAACTGCTATAACACTTTTATAGGGAATTGTTGTTTTACAGTCAGTTATAGCGCGACGCGTGTAAATTATATGCGGAACAAAGACAGAGGTTTTATGATCTTTCGCGTGGCTAAATTAACAAGTGAACTTGGACGGCCGTAATACGGGTGGTGGTGATGTATGGTAAATGGAAGAGTCAGTTGTTTAACATGTAATTGTATCTAATGGTAAATGTTGTACTACTATATTATTTCTGTATTTGATTTTTTTATATATTCTGTATGTAGCAGGGTAACTCGAAATTAAAATTAATGCAAAGACACTCATTCCTAACCTTGCGCCGAATTCTCAGGAACTCAACGGCTCCAAGGTAAACTAAAACTTGTCCAACTTATCTAAATTATACATTATACTATACTCGTATAAATCACAAACAAATACCTTTTGGTTACTTTCCGATGTCTGCTCAAAAAAATATACGCAATTTGAATTTTCTTATATAAAAGTTATAGTTATAGCTAAAAATAAAGACATAAAGTATGTATGTTGATCATATCCAGCCACGCTAACATGTTTTATTCGTCCCGAATGTAGGTAGATGTGGAGTCGTGATTGCGGCCTACGGAGGGAGATTACAATTCATTTGCATACAAATGCCGGGCCCCTCCAAGTTTGAATGAGACGGTGTGGTCGTCTGTTGTTCTAGCAAAAAGCGGGTCTTAACTCGTACAACAATAACTGTGGGGGGGGCGTGGACGGTTCTGATTGAGATCGTATGTCCTCGGATACGCCCCTGTCAGTTCCAGCGAGAAGGTTTTTCTAAGTCTTTGTAAAGTTTACTAGTTATAAGCACTATGCACACTAAATCTGAGGGTTTCTTGTGGTTTTGAGTTGTGATGGT
>HE669803.1:0-20244 GCA_000313835.2 Heliconius melpomene melpomene
TTTATGCCTCTTCAATACATGCAAATAAGTGCCAGTTATAAAAGTGCGGATGTGTAATTCGTTTTCTCCTTGCAGAGTGACTAAAAACACATTGTCCTCAGTAACTTCCATCGCGTGGACCGGCACTCCGGCGGAGACTGTGTTGAGTAACGTAAAATTGTCCACATTCCACGTACAGATCGTACCATCTTGGGAACAGGTGACCAAGATGTCACCATCTAATATCACTTTGATAGATGTTACTGGGCCTCGGTGGTGGTCGAGTTTTGTTACCTTTGGAGAGAATATTGTAATAGAGTGGATGGAAGTGGAATTGTCTTATTTAAAATTGAAGATTGAAAATGTTTCTAAAATTACTTTTGTTATAAAATATAATCTATTTGATTTGTTAAAGTACGTGTATATTTTATCATTTTTAATATTTAATTCCACATTTAAGACAAAAAATATACTTTTTAGAAATGTATAAAAAAAATAAAAACGTGGAATGAGTTTACACGATTTTCAAATCCCGCAACGTGAATTTTTTTAAACGTTTTCTAAAAACTGTTTTTCTCTATTTTTTCCACAAATATCTAAATGCTTACCAAGGCTCCATTAATAAGTGATGTGACAATAACGGCCGAGTCCTCCCCTCCGCTGATGACAAGGGAGCGGTTGACAATTGCTGCGACGCACAGAACCGGGGCTATGTGCTCTCTTGAGAAAAGAAATACGTAAAATAATTTTATTGTAATATATATATTTTAGAATGTTTTTTTTGAAATGTTTAGGCCAGTCGTGGCGCTGGTGCTCTAATGAGTGGAATATTTAATATTTTCATTTCTTCACTTTGGTGTCGACGCAATACGCGGTGTTGAATTCCGCCACTAGTACAACACGTAATGTCTCCATAATTCGGCGGGAAGTTAGGAACGGAATGTCTTAACATTAGGGTCCCTCTGCCTACCTTATATTCTGGATACAGCATGAAGTTAAAAAAAGAGAATCCATAACTATATTATAAATTCGAAAGTAACTCTGTCTGTCTGTCTATCTGTCTGTCTGTCTGTCTTTTACGCAATCAGGGCCAAACTGCTAATTTAATTGTGATAAAATACTCATATAGAGATACTTGAGGGTCCCGGGATGAACATAGGATACTTTTTTTTCTCATATTTGTAATATTTTCGATATATGCCAATATATTAAAATATTTATTCATTTGACATACAATTTATTCCGCCATGTTGATAACAACCGTCGCGTTGCTAAGCAACCATTTGCAAAGTTTGTTGTTAGAAAACGTCACCCAAAATAATCTTGCTTAACGCATCTCTCTATTGAAAACTGTAAATAATTTCATAAATATATTTAATAAATATTCTTATAGTTCAAGCGGGCGTAGCCGCGTTTGGGTCCACTAGTGTTCTTATATAAGCATTTTTAAAAACATAAGACATAGAAAGCAACTTGAAAAGTAATAAATAAAATACTATATTTAATTATAGTATACTAACTCCATAATTTTAGTTATCAACAATAATTACCAAATATATTAACCACATTTCGTATTTAAAAAAACACAATTGTACTGCTAAAAGTTACTAAAAGTTAGTACTAATAAAAATTCCGTGCATAAAAATTATTCGTCCCAACAAAGCACCGTAGTAGAACAGAAGCTAACGAACTTTTACTTGCTAGTTACAAAAGCGGCTCTTAGTTTTGATATCAAGGTTGTTTGAGCTTTGTAACTTTTAAATTGCGTTTTTTTTATAATAATTATAGTGAGTAAGGCCAGTTGTGGCGCAAGAGCACAAACATGCGACTGTAAACGCAACAGTTTCTGGGTTCGGTTCTCAATAGAGAGAAATAATTATAATTTATTAATGTTTTCACTTCTTTGCTCTGGCACCAAATCAAAATCCCGGCGTTAAGTTCCACTACTCAACACGCAATGTCTCGGAAAGCTTTAGCGTAAGTGGGGAACGGAGTGTTTTAATACTAGGTGCCTTCTGCCTACCTTCCTGTTCGCGGGATACAGCTGGAAACTGATTTAAATATTTTCATTTCCTTGTTCTGGTAACTGGGCAAAAAGTTATTGCGGCGTTGAATTCCGCCACACAATATGCGAGGACCCTGCGCCACGACGGCCTCGATTTAATATTTCTTTTCCTCGACTGGTAATCGAACCCATAACCCGCGTTTACAGTCTCACTTATGTGGCCTTACAAAATCTAATATTATATAGCACAAAATTATTAAACTTCCACATGAAACACTAGTTTGCATTGTGTTTAGAATTAGCTCTAAACTTTCCAAAATACGAAGCTTATTCTAATTAATTATATAACTTGTCTACAACTGATACCGCCAATGTATTTACTAAGTATTTAAGTGAGGAAACTAAGTATATACGGAATTTCAAAGCAAAGTTCCCAAGTAAACATGCCAACCTATTAAATTGTGGATACTAATGATGTATTATGTTACAATAGGAGCTGCTGCGTACGTACGAGGGTAAGTTATTACCAGCTGGCACGTTCTAGTTTTACTGGAGATATCCATTCATATTTATTATGGTACTCGTATAAAGAGCATGAAATGTTTGTTTTTTCTCATATTTTTTTTCATTTTTTTTGGAATCGGTATAAAAATACGAATTATAGATCTTAGTACTTTTGAAAATCCCCTTATAATCAAAATTTATAATTTCCTGAAAGATTTGATTATAATAATATAAGAAACATTATATGTCGATATTTTATAGACATAGCCCATTTTAACATACAGCTAAAAACATTGTTATCAACAAACTAAAATGTAAAAATGTACTGTTAAGAAATGTTTTCACTTTCACTTGAACCTAAAAGCAGAATTTCTATATTAAAACTTATACTCACAAAATTTTCGTCTTAACAGCCAAAGTGTGTAAATCCCATACAACGACACTCGTATCCTCTGACCCGGTGAGGAGATACTGGGATTCGCGCGTGACGCACATACACAGTATCCGACCGGAATGACCTGGAAATGGCTTTTGATGATGAACTGGGATAGGTTAAGATCATTGTTAGGGAAAATAATTGTTCAAGTTATACAAGAGATTATATTATCGAAAGCATTTTTCGTTTTAGTGCTTTAATATGAAGAAGATATATAAAATACGTATGTAACAGCATAGGCAGAATCTGGTGTTAGGACACTCCGTGCCTCACACTACGAAATTTTCGGAACATTGCGAGTTTAGTGGCGAAACTCCACGGTTTGTCTTGTTACCAGAGCGAAGATATAAAAGTAATTTATTATGTGGAAAGTGGAAATCGGTAACAATTATAAGTAGAAAGTAGAGAAAAAAAGATCTATCATTAGATTAGATAACTTTCTTTCTATCTATCCAAAATAAAGAATATCTATTAATAATATAGAAAAAAAGTACTTAACTATCTATATCATAATAATGTCTAATCTCATCCCTTAATAATACACCGTACAAATCAATATATTTCCAATATAGCTAAGCACTGGGAAATCTGTTCGAGCTACAATTACGTAATATGAAACCACATATTAAACTAATCGGTGGATTAAACGTAACATAGCGTCTAATAAGGATTGAAGGGTATAATTATTAGGAATATAGCAATTATTGACTTCGAGATTTGCTCTGTCGATGTTAATGCCAGTATATTATATATGAATATTGTACACTTATTAAATTCTTAACAAATTGTCTGCATTTTATAAGGGCTCTCCGTTTTCTATGTAATACGTATACATTTTGACTTTTCGGGCATTTTTCTTTATTTTTATTGTAAGTTCTCAGTTCGTACCAATTTTTTATCATTGTAAATCCACGAGAAGTACTATGTAGGTTTTGAATACACGAATTTCATATAAAATGCAACAAAATCGATCCTTAAGCGCTCGTAACTTTTGATTTCGTTGACTTAGATCTTTAATTTTCTGTGCTTAAGAGGACCATAGACTTGAATATTTAATATTAATTTCAGCTCGACACCTCCACGCGATCTCAGGAAGACAACTTCCTGGAATATGCGTCTTTTATACAAATAAAAGACGCATATTCCACCTATTAAATATAGGAAGGAATATTTAGGCAATTCCTTCGGGGGTATACTTAAAGACGTCGGACACCGTATTCCCATTAAATGGTGAGATATTTTTACTTTTATTTTTATTTTTATCATTTGTTATATTTTAAAGTTTTTTGTTTTCTAATTGAACTCATTTTGATCATACTAATTTATGAATGGATGCTTGTGAGGCGGGCGTTAATAACTGCCACACAGTATGTAACTAATGCGGTTATTATCGTTATAAATTGTTTTTTTGTAATTTTGTTTATGAATAAATTATATTATTATTATTATTTACTCTCAACATTAGTTGGTATAATGCAAATCTAAATTGAGATGTCGATTTTCTTCTCGATTTATTCGTTAGAGGGTCAAATTATATGGTTCAGATATAGCTGACATTAATATTTTTATTGAACGTATATTTATATTCTTTTCAAAGGTTACTTAATACAAAATTAGATCTTAAAAGGTCAAATAGTGTTTGCGTAGAGTAGTTGAAGGGAGCCAAGAAATATTAATTACTAGCGGCCCGCTCGCGGCTTCGCCTGCGTGAACTACGTTATTATCTGTCCATGAGTACCTACGTCCTATAAGTAACGTCCATTCAAAATTTGAGACTCCTAGCATTTGTAGTAACGAAGTTTCATACAAAATTTCAACCCCAAAAACAACCCCTTAGAAGCCGAATATTGCAAATTCCCGTCTTAGCGAGCACCTACGTCCTATAAATAACTCCTATGCAAAATTTAAGATTCCTAGCACATGTAGTTTCTGAGATTTCGTGATGAGTGAGTGACCTTTCGATTTTATATATATAGATAACGTTACAAGTAGAAGAAAATAACGCTTTTATTAAAGAAAATTTACAAAATAACGATTATCAAAATGGCGTTTGGAAACAAGACATATCGCGGCGTTGAGTTCATTACTCAACACGCCACAAAAGTTGGGGAACCTCGGGAAGGTTCCCAGGGAAGTAAAAGTATCTTATTATGTTGAAAAAATGCTATATTAGTACTTTATATCATTAAAAATAAATAATTAAATACCCTGTCTAATTATTTTATACCTACTATACTTCATTTATTGTATAAATTTGGATGAATAATAAGTTATAGGAATAAAGAAGTCTATAATACACCACTCAATTCAGTCTCGAACACTCATTATATTTCTTAGGAAACGTTTCTTTTTCATGCCACAAATAATCCTCGTGTGTATAGATAGATATCTTTAGTCGTAATGTTATAATAATTTTCTTTGAGACTACAGTTCTATGAATAAGTATGCATATAACATAATTTAAGAGAATAGTTCTTTAATTTCCACGTAGTATACGTGTTTTAATATTGATTTAAAAAAAATGTTACTGACAAAAGTGTAAATTAATAATTAAATTCAAGAAAATATTATGAAGTTGGCTTTTATGATGAGATAAAATATATAATATATGTATACCACAATAGCAAAACTTTTTGAAATAAGTTCCTCATGAAACCCACTTATATCTTTTATTTTCTGAACGAACTAGTTAGAGAACGAACTACTTGTGATTTACTTTTCGTTTTAACATTACAATTTTTTATAGGACATCGACGTAAAGTTTCTATATAAAAAAACAGCTTCACGCTGTATCCCGCGTATAGCAATGTAGCCAGAGGGAATCCGGTTCCCTACTTTCCGTCAAATATTTCAAGGCATTGTGTATTGAATGGTGGGATTCAACGCCGGAAAGAAATGAATATGTTAATAAATAACAATTAATTTCCCCGAGCGGGAATTGAACCCACAATAGCCACGTTACAGTCACTCCCTTGTGCCCCTACGCCACGACTGCCTCGTTTTACTTAACAAAGTTTTTGTTTAAAAAAAACCTATATATTACATATTTTACTAAGGATATATTTATAAGAGCACTCGAGAGTGTTTATCCACTCAAAGTTCCGTGAATCGCGTAATCTGATAAGTGCTGCCTATTTTTATAAAAAAACAAAACATACAACGCCGAAGTACATGCTACAAGTATTAATATATTGAAATTTTATATACAAAATCATATAGTAGGAAGAATTAATGACTTTTCGTAATATTCTAAAAAAGTAAAAAGTATTTTAGTGCGTATTATAATTTCATATTTATAGATTAGTGACAATTATTAAATATATAAAAAATACTAGTGGGCCCGGACGCGGCTACGCCCGCGAAAATATAAGCCTAAATAATTAAAATAAGTTAAAAAATAATAATAAGTGGAGATTGATTATAAGAAAATATATCTGAGTAACCGAAATGAACAAACAAAAGAAGTAAAAGTAACTAAAGGAAATTTTTAACATTAGAAAAAGTACCTAAAGTTTGCCGTGCGCGCGTACTAAACATTTTTCTATATTAATTAATTATTAATTTTTGCGAACAATATTAAATAAAATCTAAAATGATTAAAATTACGATATTTTAAGTGTATAACATCGGTATAGATACCCGAACTGAGGTAAATATAATTATAAGCAGCAAATAATTATATAAAAAATAATAGTAATTTGAAAATATATAAAAATTTACAAAAATTTACAAAAATTTACAAAAATTTACAAAAATTTACAAAAATTTACAAAAATTTACAAATGCAATGTTGCATTAAGCAAACTCACTTTGGGTGACGTTTTCTTAAAACAACACACTTTGCAAGCCGTTGCTTAGCAACGCGTAGCGACGATTGTTATTAATATGGCGGAATAAATTGGATGTCAAATTTATTACTTTAATATATTGGTATATATCGAAAATATTATAAATATGAGAAAAAAAAGTATCCTATGTTCATCCCGAGACCCTCACGTATCTCTGTATGAGTATTTTATCACAATTAAATTAGCAGTTTGGCCCTGATTGCGAAAAAGACAGACAGACAGAGTTACTTTCGAATTTATAATATAGGTAGGGATATATAACAAAATCAAAAAATATTATTACCTTTGTACAAACATACAATGGACTATAGAAAATGGACGATTTAATAAAATTTCAAACAAAAACTGCTCTCAGCTTCTCTATAACGTAAGAAGACGATATTTTATATCCCAGACATTCGCAGCTGGTGAAGGAAACACTAGAGCAATATCAAAGGAGTTTCGCACTGTTCAATTAAATTTAATATTGTACACTCGCTGGCAAACAGTTCGTTGTTATTATTTGGGACGAATGGTGCTTATATAAACTAGTATATTATCTAAATCTGACGCCTTCATCATCAGACTACATTCGATAGTTTTGAGATCGATCCTAAATTAATTAGATTTGGTTTGAAAATTACGTAAAATATATTTAAATTTAGAGATAAGTAAAGCAAAAAAATTATTATGTATTATATTTTCCGATACATTTACTATGTATATAGTTGGGTACGGTAGGGTACATTCATATATAATTTGAATTTGATTGTTATAATATTTTAAGGAATTGAACCTACAAATTCGCGCCAAGACAGACACTGTTCCACTGCGCCTTCATAGACAACAATAAAGGAGCAATTAGTACAAATATATACTGGTATATTAAGTTATCTATTATCTCTGTATACTTTCAGTAATATCTACCTCATGTTGTAGTATATATATAGTTTAACGATTCTATTGTTCAGTAACCCGCTTCATCATGGCTGCTAATGGTATTTGTAATTTATATCGATCGTTGATTCCGAATAATTTCTATTATTATTTGCATAATAAATTGCTGATTCATATGTAGGTATATGTAGGCCAGTCGTGGCGTAGAGGCACAAGCGCGACTGGTCGATTCCCAAACGGGAAAAATTAATGTTAAATATTTTCATTTCTTCGCTCTGGTGTCGAAGTCAAACCGCAGCGTTGAGTTTCGCCACTCAACACGCAGTGCCTCCAGAATTTGGCGGAGAGTGGGTAGCGGAGTGTCTTAATACTATGCTTCCTCTGCCTACGCTGCTACATGAGGAATACAGCGTGAACCTATAGCCTATATAAATGTATATTTAGATATGGAGAAAATGATTTACAATTTTCTACCAGATGTTTGGTAGATTTAAGTGTTTTCAGTAATGTTTATTTTCATTTTATTTGCCGATAATTGCTTGTTCACTTCAATTTTAATAGCTTTAGTTTGGTTCAGTATGGACACATATGCTGTTAGGTGGAATTTATATTTCGCAATGTCTTTTTATATCTTTACTTGAGAAGAGTGGGGATATTTATGGCTTACAGTATTAGCTGGTTTCATGAAAATACATATAATAAATTTAAAAATATATCTAAATGTCAATAGTCATTAGATTCGTTACTTTCCACGAATACAAAAAGCATTGTTTGAGCCAACGACCATCTTATATAATAAAAATTCCCAACTATTATATTTATTACAAAATTATAATAATTGTATTAAACATTATAATAAGTAAGCCGCGGTTATATCGTGAATAAAGAATCCAAGAGTCGCTTTAGGGCGAATCGGTATTTAAATTTTACTTTGATGTTTGCTTCTGTTTCTATTACTGGTTGGCCCTTAAGCGATTTACGTCGTTTATTATTATATTCTAAATTGTATGGTTTGATAAAATATATTATATTTGTTATATAAAACGATGTAAGAGAAAATTCAATGGTGACTTATGATGAAAAATTGTTGTCATTCCTTTTAACGATCATTCTTATTATTTCTTTTTATTTCTACCTTTTATAAAAAATTCTATACTCTATATTTAACATGCTAAACATACAAGTTTAGATTTAGATCAAAATATCATGTACTTATATAAAAAAATCTATTTATACTATACAAATAGAAAAAAATCGATAGTTATTAAGCATAACGATTTTGTGATTACAAATAAAAAAGAAAAATAACTCTTTTAAATTATGTGGATTCTTCTGGTTGGGCATACGTATGTATAAAATTAAATATGGAATTTAAGGTTTTTTAAAATTATGCATATACTAGGCTTGGCGTAGTATGTTTTGAGTAATGAAATAAAAGTCTCATTTTATGCGAGACCAGGGGAACGACAAAATAAATATCTAGGTGCTATCATATGTCCTTAAATGACGAGGACTATTAAAAAAATACAAAAAGTACAAATAGAGAATTAATTTAAATAAAAATAAATGAAATAAAAGGCAAAAGAAGAATTCTATAAAACACATAAATAAATCAATATAAAAGAATAAAAATGGGACAAAGTTCTGCTCAATACAAAGTTGCGAAGTAATGGCAAAAAGGGATTTCTCTTGTTAATTAAGGGTGCGTGAGATGAAGGAACAAATGTTAATACCGTCGCTTGTTGAGAGGGAGCGAGTAACACTATATGAGTAAATTTGGGATGTTTGTTTATTTTCCTCGCCCTTAATATATACAATATTTAATGTAGGTACTTTATTCATTTTCACACATTTCGGTTCGTTTTATGCTAGGTAGACAGAAAGCTGCCAGTGGTATTCTATATTATATATACTTATTAAGAAATATTTAGCCACTACCCCTCTTACGGCGTTGAGTTCCGCCACTCTATAATTAATGTTTTTATTTGGGCAAAACGTGGAGAACAAAATATCTAGAAAAATTTCCTTGTTTTCGACTTCCTTACTACATTTTTATATTCGGAATAACAGTTAAGCTAAAAAGATATTGTTATTAGGGTTATTTCCCAACAAAAAAACACGATTTCCATACTTATCAATTGATTGGACTCTACAATAAAAAATATCGACCAAAATTGTTTAATTTTAGGCTTGTAGTAATTAATTATGAACCCTTTTGATATTTTATTTCCAATCAGTTTCATTAATCTTTTAAATTGAATTTCTGTTCTAAAAATACATAGACACTTGGCAAGTGAAAAGAGCTTTCTTAAGCTCTACAATTGTCACTCGAAACCTTTTAAGTGCTCATCAAAGGAAGAAGGTACCCAATGCTTAGTCATAGAAATACAATGGCTTTGGAAAGATCGTATTGTGATACTTATTCTATTTACTTTAATTTTGAATTTAAGATATTTCCGGGTTAATAATTGCAAGGACATATGTATGTATTTATTAATGCGTATTAATTAACTAATCAATGTTAATCAGCTTCACGCTGTATCCCGCACACAGCAGGATAGGCAGGGGGAACCTAGTGTTAATACAATCCGTTCCCCATTAAAATACAAAAAACTACCGAAAAATTTACCAAATTTTGAAGTTACATATCCTATGTGTATATTAATTGAAACGTAGTTATTGCAACTTTGTTGAAATGTTTTGACAAAGTCACTCACTATCCATATATATTTTATGGATATATTCACTAAAAAATGTATGAGTCATATCGGTGGTGCCTATACAATTTGAAGATTTCTTTAAATTTCTGTCTTGCTGAGGTCCCACGATAAAAGTACGCTCTTTCCAGTAAAAATATTAAATTTTGAAATCGGTAGAACGGTAACATAGAACCTGTTCAATTTTGAAGTTGGTTAAATATAATCTTAGATACTAAATATATCATAAGTAATGATTTAAAATTCATAATATGAAAAAGAACTTAATTAAAGAGAGCGAACCACGTAATGCCTACGAAGGGTTTTCGTCCGTTAATTAAGTGTACGTGAAAAGAGCAAGCCAACCTTTTTATTGTAGCTTACTGTTATTAAGAAGATAGAAGTGAAAACCCTCTATCATTTTCAGATTTAACGTGATTCTTTACAAAATGCTGCTGTTTTTAAAATTACACAAAAAAGTATATCTGGGATATATTATGTACAAATATGATATAGATAAATGAAAAAAAAATCATAATTTCTTTTTTATATCCAAATATTTTTCTTTTCACATCGAATATATATTATCGGTAAAGGTTAGAATATAAAGAACAATGACATTGTGTCAGCTGTCATTTCATCTTGATGTACTTACGTGGAAATACAAAAAAAATAAGACGAATCACTATAAAATCGCTTACCTTTAAATGTGTGTACTTTTGAATTAGACATAACATGCCACAACTGAGGGTCACCAGCGGATGGTGCCAGTACAAGATGTTGTCCAGATGGTGCGAGCTGAAGGAGTCGAACACCCGCCCCAGGGGTTGATCCTCCCACGGACACAACACGGACCGTTGAAGCGATTGGTGGATGTAACCTAATAAATAACAATACATGAATTGAGCATTCTATTTCACTTGTTTTAATAAACTTATATTTTTAAGAGTCTTTTAATAGGCCAGTCGTAGCGCAGGTGCACAAACGTGCGGCGTTGACTTCCTCCACTCACCACGCATACTTCCCGACTTTCCGCCGAATTCTGAAACGGAGTGTCTTAACACTAGGTTCCCTCAGCCTACCCTGCTGTGTGCGGAATACAGCGTGAAGCTGATTAGGTTCTTTTTAATATATATTGTGTACATAGGTAAACAAGTTAACCGATATCAAAATATAAATGCTTATAACGTATTAACAAATACATGTTATTGAATGAAATGTATAATACTAAAATCAATAATAATACACCAAACAGTAGTCTCCATATAAACATTTAGCTTAATTAAAATGAACAACCTTTGTTATTTACGTAACATGAAAAATAAATATCATGTTTATTGAGGCCAGTAGTGGTGCAGGGACACAAAGTGAGGCTGTAAACGCGACAGGTTTTGGGTTCGATTCCCACTCACATAGGAAATAAAATCTCACATGATCAATCATTTTCTCATTTCTTCGCTCTGCTGTCGAGGAAAAGTGCGGCGTTGAATTTGTCTCAAAAATGGGAAATGAAGTGTTTTTATATTAGGTTTTCCTCTGTCTACCCTGATGTATGCAAAATACAGGGTGATGCTTAAAAAAAATACAGAAAAATATATATCATCGTATACAGAACGTGGAAAACGGCAATTCCCATAACAGTCCACATACGCCGTAATGAACGCTTAAATGGCACGAACAATTTCCCAAATGGTCCCCCTGTACAGTCGATGGGGTCAGAAAGTTAATGAGATACGATAAACAAAACAATTAGCGATCCGATTACAGTACTACTCTTTTCGACAAACCTTTAATTAATTGGTGGCTAGATCACACCTGTTGGTGGTATTGGTGACAGGCACGCTAAGTATGCAATTTATATAGAAGTGATGTGAACTTCCATTGAAGCTATGGGGATGCAGTGGAACAGCGCAACAGTGGACAACATGAGATGGTTATAAATTCGATGACTACACGGGGAAATCTCTGTCTCTCTTTTCATATCTCTGTCTAAAAAGATGTGGCGGAAAAACGCGTGTATTGCTTAGTGTATTCCTTTATTATTGTTTCTCATTTGAGTAACTTGTTTCTTATACTTAGCAAAAATATATTTAAATAAAAAAAGAAAAAATATCTATGCTATAATATAGCTATCTATAATAACAAAACGATGTACCTTTGAATACATATATTGACCGTAGCCAAACAAACTTCACTAACCAAACTCTATAGTGTATTTTCGTACGATACCACTATATGCAATGGAAAAAAACAATATGAAATATTCGATGGAATTTTATATTTTGCTGAATTTAGTCACAATTGGGAGTTGGTTAACCATTGTTAATGGTTATATAAAAATAAATATACGATATTTAATAAAAAACTGGTGAAGAACGAGTCGGACTTGCCTATGATAGGTTCCGTAGCGGCAAATAAAAAATATATTATATTACTAGTACCATCATTTCGAGTCGATTCGACCGAAAGTTATTTTCATCAAAACTCTGGGAGAGTTCTTAAACCACGAAATCAATTTTGTTTAAAGCAATTTTCGCTTGAAGTTTTCATTGAATTCTATAATCCCATTCTATTTTTATTTTTTCCCCTTCGTAGTTCAAAATATTTATCAGTGGTGATCAGAATAGCTTTTATTTATAGTTGCTTTTTACTTACCCTATAAAAAAATAGAATAGACTTGAATATTTTAAAATAACTGTCATACATATGATCCACCAGTAGGTAAAACGATTTTATAGTTTTAAATTAAAACCTTATTTGTTAGTAATAATTATTGTATATTGTATATATTTAAGCGTCTTAAAGTAATTTCTATTAAGAAGTAGGGCAAGTTATCGCCTAAGTATTTATGAACAAAGGATGTGGGTAACAGGTGCGGTTCGTTTCTGGCGGCGAAAGCTACCACAATAACTATAAACTAAAATATATATTTATCTTTTTGAAAGAAAATACACAATGGTTAACGGGAAAGTTGGATTGTGTGAAAGGTTTTTCTTTTTATTCTTTTGGTCAAAAATGAGGTAGAATAAATTGGCTTTTCAATTTTTTTTGCCGCTAAAACATGGTTTGTTTGGTTCAGAATTGAAAATATTTAGATTCAAGTTAATTGTTTTTTTTTTATATGTGTCAAGTGTATATAAATAAATAGAGAAGATGCATTGAAGAAATACTAGAAGTATGTCTTGTAGAGATTCTATTTCTTTGTCCTATATTTGAGAAATTCTATAATTTTAATATTGATTTTTAGTTTGCATTTACTTTCAATTTTTGAAAAATAAAAATCAGATCCGATAGTTTTGCCTAAGTTTTTAGTTTGCCTAGCTAAGTCAAAATATATAGATTAATATTGGAAGCGAAAAGTTTAAGGTAAGTTCTGATTTCAGCACGTGCTGCGCCAATTAATATATCAGTAAATAAGTTTTCCAGAATTAAATGGGTTTGTGTATATTAATATATAAATATTATAGTATTAGAAGTTTATTATACACTTCTAATACTATAATATTTTAATTATATAAAGAAAATATTATGAATTATTAAAGTACCTAGTACGACATTAATAGAGAGAATGATACTAAAAATAGCCTTGTCCATTTGTTTGATCAATTTTCAGCGTGAGGACCTCTCAGAGGAGTTCCTGAATTGATGAAAATGCGTTGAAATAAAGAAGTAAATATTCATATTTATATTTTTTCAGCGTCACGCTGTATCCCGCAAATAGGGTTCTGACCTAGTGTTAGAGGCATTGCATGTAGAGTGGCGCTTTTGCCTTGGCATCAGAACGAATAATGAAAATTTTAATAAATAATACTTCATTATCGCGAGTGTGAATCGAACCCACAACCATCGCGTTACAATTACATGCTTTTAACCCTGTGCCTCGACAGCCTCGTTCAACATTACTAAAGCAGTAATTATATTTTAAATACTTTTTTAATAAATGCTTTTAAATACACTTGACAAGATTGCATTTTTAATAACCTTTTTTGTTGTCGTGCTGTATAAATATTAAACTTTTTCATCGCAAACCCAACCTACTTTCCGTTTAAACTAAGAGTTGTGTAATCTTTGTGTACCGTGTTTTCTTGCATTTTTCATGTTATTATTGCAGTAAAACTTTTAAAATATATAAAGTTATATTATGTAGATTTGCATACTATTTATTTATATATATTCTTTTCTTTTCTATGAATAGCTTTTACATGCGGCTTCGTCCCCGTGTCGGGTGGAAATAAATACTCGTTATGTATTTCACATTCAGTACATACAGTAGGATATATCGAAAGCGATAACCTATTAATTACTTTGACAAATGGACCATCTAAAACAATATTATTTTTTCAATTTAAACCAAAAACTCCTGTCCTTTAGCATTATCGTACTAAGATAGATAGCAAAGAAATAATATATCAAAGAAAAGTTCTCTATCCATAAATTTAGACATCACATTCGGGGTAGAACTACATTGAACCATTGAACAAATTCCCTTAGATGATTTGAACTGTTAAGCTTAATTTAATAACTTTCACTTATGATTAATGAACTTAAATACCTATATTATGCATGCCTTCAATAGATTCATCAACAATGGTTTCAAATATTGGAGCGAGCTCGACTATGTTTTGTTAAAATGTGACTGTATAATAAATCAAAAGAACTTTCTCATTTTGTTTTGATTGATGTTGTACCAGAGGTTCGTACAATGTGCTTTCATTGTGAATCTGGTATTATACGGGTGAAATATTCATTTTTTTACAACTGTTTCCATGTTTAACTTTAAAATATTATTTCTTTCATTATATAGCGTGCTTGTTGTTTTAAATTTAAAACGGCAATATATTTTCTTATATAATTTATACACTAAGTATTTCTTAGAATAAGCTCTAGGTTTTAATTAACTTCACGCGTTTTACTTCTGTGTATATTTACTATTCTTGAGTTTCTTCAAAATAATTCATATTTAGAATCCTACTATAGAATGGTATTAAAATTAAATAAATGTAATTTATATATCATAGATTAATGCATATCATACATATGAACTTTTTCAATAAAATAAAATTATAATAAATATTAACAAGCTTAAAAAGAAATAAAAATATCTCACCATCCATTAAGCGGTACAAGAAGTGGTTTGTCGTAGCCGTCGCACCAGGCCATAGCGGCTGTGACCAGAGTAGCGAGCACCCCGCGTCTTGCAACTGCTGGACGCAGCCATGCTATTATCTAAATAACAAAAAAAAACATTATGTTATATCTATACACTAGCGGACCCGGACGCGGCTACGCCTGCTTGAAATATAAGAATATAATTTCTATAGAAATATAATTTCAATCTAGATGAAATGCTAAAAGTGACTATTATATTTATTTTCATAAGGATGAATATCAAAATGACGCGGTAACGATCTTAGTGTTCAGACAAACAAACAAACAAACAAACAAACTCTTCCGCGTTATTATATTAGTATAGAAGTATAGATAGATATAATTTCCCGCTAATTTATTTCTGCTGACATTTGCTTACAAAAATTTATAACAAAGAACTTATTAAACTCTCCACATTATTTACAATGTTATCGAATGAAGTTCATACAAAATTGGATTTATATACATATAAATCATAATATATTACTTTTTTCATATAAGGATAGGACTAATACATGTTTCTTTTGTACCAGATAGGTTTACACAAGACCTTTTATAACTGACGAAGGTAAAGCCGAGCAGCTTAACCCTGTCAACAGAGTTTTGAATGGAGAGTTATTCGATAGTATCCGTAATTTGATTAAAAATAACGTTAAGAATGAGCTAAACTCAATAGATAAGTAAGAAGGTTCTTTATAAAAGAGAAATCACACACACAGATTGAAAATAAAGAAAAATTGTTGGAATTGTTTTGTTTTTTTTAGCTTCACCTTGTATCCTGCATGTAGCAGGTTAGACAGAGGGAACATAGTGTTAAGACACTCCTTTCTCGTGGTACTCTACTCCGCGTTTTGCCTCGTTACCAAAGCGAGAAAACAAAAAATCTCTGCCCTGAAAATTTTGTAGCTGATAGATTTCAGTGCTTTGAAAACGACATTTAAAGTTTTTTTAAAGTAAAAAAAAATATTTTTAAATTTAAATAACATTATTTATACATATGGCAGTTAATATATCGAATCGAATTATTCTCACATAAAATCCATTTTATAACGAGTAAAATTCTGCTATCCCATATTTGTGAAGCTTTCATGAAGGCGGCTACACGAACAACACTAAAATGGTTTACTTAATCCTTTTTTCAAACAAATTGGATGTGAAAGCATTTCCATGCACACGTTAGAGCTTTTATATTTTTAAACTTTTTTATTTATACATGTCAACTAATAGTACCGAGGGTTATTAAATTTTTCAAAGCAATTATTATGTATGTATATGTAGGTACATACATATATTATATTATATTTACTATATTTTGTGATATGAAATTCTCACATTTCAGTTTGTCAGTAGACATTTATTGTCATCTTGTTCTCATTCTTTCTCTCATCTCTAAATTGAGGGAAAAACCATATTGAAAAATAATAATTCATTCTTCCAAGTGGGAATCGAACACACAGTCGTTGCTTGCGCTACGACGGCCTAAATTATTTAACATTTTATAATACAAACAGAATTGTTAATAATTTCAAACATACTATTTCCATTCAAGGTTAAATAAAGCGTGTAAACAAAACACTATGAATATTCATAAAAAATGAATGGTGACAAAAGGGACTAATGGTATTAACCGGGGCCTTATTTATACACTTGCCCCTAAGAGGGTTATCTCTTGCTATTTAAACTTGGAGGGTTTGTACAGTACTGCGAGTAAGGGACAGATTTAACTACAAAGGTTCCAAATTAGATAAGTTTGCTAATTCAGTATTTACTTTAATTTGCAAATGGAATTAAGTTGATTAGGTAACTTGAGTAGAAGGCAGAAAAACGTTTATTTACAAAATACTTCGAAGGTAGGCCAAATGTCAAATAAAGTATATTTTAATAAGTTTTTCAGTGTTTTTTTTACATTAGGCATAGGGAACCTGGGAACCTAGTGCTAAGACACTCTGTTTCCATTAAGACATTTCCGCTCCCTACTTTCGGCCGAATTCTGGAGTACGGCGGAACTCAACGCCACACTTTGCCACGTTACCAGAGCGAGCAAATAAAAGTATTAAATATTTCCTCGAATTGGAATTGCACCCACAATCGCACGGTTGGGCTCCTGCGGCACGACTTGCATCGAGTTTAACTTATTTACTTTCTAGTTTTTTCAATTTCAATTTAGCGGTTTTCATCGAACGAAATGCAATCTAAACATGAAAATGGACCAGAAGAAACATTGCGGTATAATTCAAACCTATAAATACTAGAAATAGTTTTATAATATACATAAAAATTATTTATTAATATTTTAATTTGAACACGCAATGCCTCGAAAAATTCGGTGAAACGTAGGGTACGAAGTGCTAACTTACTTACCTTTGCTAACTAAACTTTTAATTTTGTATTTCCTATGTGTTTTTATTTGCAATAAAGAATATATATAATTTTGTTTGATATAAAATTTCAAAATGAAATTAAAGTGTACGAAATAATGAAAAAATATAATAATGAAATCAAAATATTTAACCATTTGATTGGTTATAGGTAACTCTGAGACGCATAACATTTTATTAGCAACCTACATTTTTAATTCGCTCCGGCCATAAAACTGCTATAAAAATCCCATCATGGAATTTTATCGTGTTTGTCTTTCAGTATAAGGTCGCTTTGATTGACAGTAAGCTACCAACTTAATGAATTGAACATTATCTTCGAATCTTTAGCCATTTTCTTAATTAATACGTTTTCATATGACGTCATATTTTTTAAAAGTTTTTTTCCTCAGTTATTTAAAAAGATATTTTTAGAGATTTTCTGTGATTTTTAAAAAAAAGATTTTATTAGTTTTCATCTTGAGAAATCTTTCCAATTGAATTTTTAAAAATATTTAACAATTCTAAAATAGAACATAAAAGAAATATTTTTCTAACTTTGGAGCTGACTGAGGTTTACTTAAAACTTTTTACCCAAAAAAAACACGAAATCTTTGCATAACATTTTTATGTTTTCAAAATTTAAAACCGGTTGCCGTTACATATAAATGTTTTCTATTTTCTATCCCAACAGGATATTGCGTGTGATACACCCCACGTCGCCCTTCGTCTAACTAAATTGAAACATCAATTATATTTTAAACGCAAATATCCCTAAAGGTAAGACTGGAAGCCACAGCCACTATATAAATTGAAATTGCATTTCAACTGCTCTATGATGGAGTCAGTTCATTAATTTACATATATTTGATAAATTAACCTGCTCCGTTAATAATTTAAACAACTATGTACAATATGAAGTTGCAAATTAGTTAAATTTCAAATAGATATTAAATTATATAAAATATTTTACTATTCTATAACGAAGTGAATATTGGAATAGAATAGTTAATTTTATTTGTAATATTTACGATAATTTTATTAAACCTCAACTTTAGTAGAGTAAAATTGCATATTTAATTAAAGTCAAGTTGGCGTTTAAATAGAATTATATATTTGCACTTCGATAACAACACAGATAAGAATTCAAGCGAATCAAATTGTACCAATCTGAAACTAATCAAATTTAATGAAACGTAACATGTAATAATACTAATAATATGGAAAATTGGGAACGAAGTGTCTTAACACTCTATTTCTACGTTATTATGCTAATTTACCGTTAAGTTAAACAAAGTAACTCAAATCAAACAAAGAGATTTTTCTGAAAGAAAACTCAGTTATTTTTTCTTTTGAGGTTCGGAACTCAAAAAGATAAAAATATTATATACTGTACCTGAGCACCCAATTGCATAGGATCTCTAGTAAGGATATCACTAGATTTCCTGACAGCGCCGTACACGAGTTCCACATCCCGGTCCAGGATGTAGCAACGCACGTGTTCCAGGATACACCGGAGATAAGATACAGTTACAGTTTGCACCTGTTAAGAGGAAGAGACATGATTGAGGTTATAAACTATTTTTAATTGTTAAGTTGACATTTTCCTGTGAAATATATGTTTTCATCTGTCATTTTTTTCGCGGGTAGACGCAGAAGTGACTAGACGTATTTTTATTGCTCCTAATTTTACTTATTAACTAAAATAGTAATAAGTGTGCATATGTGTTAATAGTTTGATACGTGTGTTAAGTTGAACATTACTAAACTTTCTCACAAACTTTCTACACTAAATAAGTAACAATGGTGACACCAGTGGACCAGCTTTTCAAGAGTATGGAGGAACTCTCCTCTATGTTTTCTACACGAATGGGCGAGTTTGAAAAAAACTTGTCTCAGCCGGGTCCTGCAGCAGCCGCTACCACCATAAAGGCTTTATCTACAGAATTTCACTCCTTCAAGGCTTTTGTTTGGAAGACACTGAATTTACTAAAATCACAGGTGGAACTTGTTGTGCTTGGTATGGACCGCCTGGAGACACAGTCCAGACGAAAGTTCTTCTTATGCATGGTGTAAAGGAGGACAAGGATGAAAACGTGATGCATAAAATAATTGAAGTGTTATCCGGCCAAATGAAATTGTCTGACGTGAGGCCTGCAGCTATTGAATCTTGTCACCGACTGGGCGCTAAAAAAGACTCTCCTCGTCCCATCCTCGTTAGATTTACTAGTTTGCAAGTCCGCTCCAACGTGTGGAGGGCTAAAACATCATTGAAGGGTTCTAAAATGACAATTACCGAATTTCTAACAAAATCACGCCAAGAGGTATTTATAGCAGCTCGTAAGCATTTTGGAATCAATAAATGTTGGTCGGCTGATGGCATGATTATTATATT
>HE669804.1:0-12888 GCA_000313835.2 Heliconius melpomene melpomene
GAAATTTTCAAATCTTCAGTTGGTCTACTTGAGTATTATTGGTTTTAAGTATTCTTCTATCTATATTATACGAATGAAGGTCTTTTAGTGAATCGATACCGTCTTGTACAATTTTAGCGAGAAATCGAAGGTCGGGAGTTCGATTTATTTACGTAAATATTTTTCTAGCAATTTTTAATTTAGACCGTAAACGAGAAATTATTTATATTTTCCTGGCTTTCCAGATGACAAAGAGGTTGAGTTTTGTTAATACGTACACTAGGCTTCCGCCTATCCTGCTTCGCTGAAAAAAGCGTTAAGTTGGTTAGATTTTTTCAAATTCCGAATTCGAATTTGGAATGTTAGAATCATCGTGGCGCAAATGTGCGACGTATAAAAGCGTCGGTTGTGAGTTCGATTCTCACTAGGGAGAATAAAATTCATTCTTCATTTCTTCGCTCTGGTAACGAGGCAAAACGCGGCATTGACTTCCGTAAATTCGAAATGTCTAATCAATCGGAAGTGCCTTTATGAGAACGGAGTATCTTGACACTAGGCTTCCTTTCCTGCTGTGTGCGGGTTACAGCGTGACGCTAAAAATTGAGTGTCTTGAAAAAACGCTCTTCCCGGATATTCTCAATCCTCGAAACTGAACACCGAGCATTTTCTGCTTCCCGGAACCGGGAATTCTTTTCTCCGAGTGGAAATGGAATCCATAACCATTGCATTTACAGTAAGTTTAGGCCATTGCGCTACAAAGGCCTTGTTTACCTACATAGCCTCAAATAAATGTTTAAAAACGATTATCGAACCCACAACCATTGCGTTTTGTTAAAAGCTTGCGACAATGCTATGAATTCGTTAGTTACTCAACTACTTTGTACTTAAGTACTTACGTCTTAGTGAAATCCTCTTACATAAGATAAGTGTTTTAACGTATTCACGCTCACGCTTTAGCGCTTGCAAGATTTTTTTTGAGGCCGTCTGTGAGTAGAAGAATTGCGTCTGTGGGTTCGATTCCCACTCAGGAAAATGAATTGGCTTTATTTCCTTCGCTCTGGTATCAAGACAGTGCGGCGTTGTATTCCGTCACTCAACACACAATTTCTCGAAAATCCGAAGGGAAGTGGAGTACAGAGTGTTTTGACACTAGATCGCCTCTAACTACCTTGTTATATACCTACGGGGTACAGTATGAAACTGTTAGCTTAATTTCTGCTTTTTACTTATATAAAAATATTGTGAATGATGGATTTAAAATTGTAGTGGGTTGAAATCCCATGTTTATTTTATAATATTCTTACTTACCATGTTAAAAATATTATGAATTATATAAATAATATGTGATGACGTTACGAAACCTTTCCGATTTCTTCTTTGGAAATATGAATATACCTATGAAAAATGGAATCTTTGTAAAAATTTTTAGCTTTACGCTGTATCCCGCTTAGTAGAATAGGCAGAGGCAGAGTACTGTTAAGATACACCATTATGCGATTACTTCTTAATTTTCGAGACATCTTATGTTGGGTAACGGTACTTAACACCGCACTTAGCCTTTTTATCAGACCGACGGAAATGGAAATAAATCATCTCTCTAGTTCCTTTCTTGTCTATTTCTTTCTTGTTTGCTTTTTACGGTTCAGTTTAATTATTACATGGCCATATTTAACTTTTTGACCGTTTTTCAACATCTAAATTAACGTTCTTTCTCCAGGAGCTGTCGAAGCTGGACGGGCAGGTGCTCGGCACGTCAGCGCCACCAGCTACCGCCGTGCCCGTGTCATGTTCCATCGAGATGTCAGGTGACCCCATTGCAGAGGTAATTAAAAATATGATTATAATATGGATTAAGAGAAAAAGAATGAGGCCGGTGAGGTACTTCGAGATAATTAGCGACATTTGTAGTAGTTCTGGTTCCATTATTAGTAATTATTTTAGTAAATGATATGAAAGTGCATTATGTTATGTTATCGTGCCAGACATTGATCCTGAAAGCGCTGGTCTCGATATTTTATAATTCATCAATATCTAAAAAAATCCTCTGGAACTCTGGTGGAATTTGATTTAGACAAAAGAGCTCGAGGAGTAAAGGCAAGTGTTGATGGATTGTAACAGGCCCTAGGCCTACACTTGGATCTCTAAAGATCTTGGAGTCCCGGGCATAGTCCAGGGCACTATTTGGAACTGCTCATCCTGCAATGTGATGTGTGCAATTATTATGCTATATTATGTTCGTATTTTGCATCAAGTAGGTACCCTAAACTGCTAAATATATTCGGAATAAAATATGAATCTCATGTTAAAGAAGGTAATGTCTCATGATAAAAAAGAAAGTCATACCTATATCAACAAATTTCTTGCAAATGAAACTTAATTCCAGGACTTTAGTTTTCAGGTAAATTCGTCTTTACTGTGTCATGATGGTGTTTTGTATGACTCATCCAATTAGGTCATAACTTTTACTTACTAATACCAATTATACGGAAAGCTTGCAGAATGAATCATACTTTTCAAGTTTTAAAATAATTTTAACGGAAATATTAAGTCGAATTATTATTGTGCAACGGAAAAAATATGTGACATATATACGTTGATTTATTTATGATTTTTTAGAGTTTCGTAATTCAAAAGAAAAACAAAAAAAAACAAACGGAACCCATTAGTTTGTCTGTTCGTCCGTTTGTCAGCACCATTTTCTCTCAAGATCGAAGTCAAGGCAATCAAAAGATACGACCGTTTATTCTCCGATTTAGTAACTTATAGATACTTAGTATGAAATCTTCTGTATAGGTAAAAATAAAATAATCTAAGCTATAACTTAAAACGAAAAATGATGTAAGGAACTTAAAAATAAATTTTTGAATATTCATTTAAGGAACCCTTAACTTGACGAATTTCGTTGATTTTTTTTATCTAGAACCTCGAAACCTAATAAAACTAAAACACTCTGTTCCTATAAAGACACTGCCGTTCCTGACTTTTCACTGAATTCTGGAGGAATATAACATTAAATATTCATTTCATTTCCTCATTTTCTCGAGTGGGAATCGAACTCACACCTTTACAATCACACATACCTATATAATTTTTCCAGGTACTCTCACCAGACAAAGCGGGCTCTCTGCTGTCCGTCCAATCTGCACCGCCAGAGCAAAGTGACCGCATTGAGCCGAGGGAAAGGCCCGTTAGCTTGCTGCTAGAGCTGCCGTTAGCTAGTGTAAGTACTTGTTCACCTTCACGTATCCCGCATATAGCTGGTAGGCAGAGGGAACTTAACGTTAAGACTAAGGGTAGCCACTAGCTATACCGGACCACCGGTACTAACTCCCGATAAATTCCATTATTCCGATCATTTCATAAATACCTTATAGAAATTTGTTAATTATTATTAAATATTCTGCTATAACATACGAGATCAATATTACTGCAAAATAACTGTTATATTCAATCAGCTCAAAACTTTAATTTTTAAAGTAATGTTATTTAGTTAGTTATTGTCTTTAAAAGTTTAAAATCTGATGATGTTACTAGAACACTTGTTATTAGATTAGTAAATTATAAGTAAATATAGCGTTAACATTAAGTTCTCAAGGTTCCCAAACAGGTGAAGTTAAAAGTAAAAAAAAAATAGTATAATTCAAGAGCAGTAAAGTAAATTAAGTTTCGAGAATCGGAATATAGATGGCGCTGTATGAAATTAGATCGCGCTAACGTTATGTTCATATTGAATGAATGGCATTCGTCGACTTTGGAAATTTCACCGTGTCTTACCCCAAGAAGTTGGGAAATTAAATATTTCATTTTTGTAATTACAGATATCGTTATTGATATTCTGTAATATTAACAATAAAAAATATATAATTAAACAAATATTTATCCATACCTATATTATAAATTCGAAAGTAACTCTGTCTGTCTGTCTGTCTTTTACGCAATCAGGCCCAAACCGCTAATTTAATTGTAATAAAATACACATATAGAGATACATAAGAGTACCGGGATGAACATAGGATACTTTTTTTTCTTATATTTGTAATATTATCGATATATACTAATATATTAAAATACATTTTAATTTGACATGCAATTTATTCCGCCATGTTAATAACAAACGTCGCTACGCGTTGCTAAGCAACGGCTTGCAAAGTTTGTTGTTTTAAGAAAACGTCACCCAAAGTGAGTTTGCCTAATGCATACATGGCGCGCGCCGATATAGATTTGTATACATTAACAAAAAATAGATGATTTCTATAATTTGATATTCATCCTTATGAAAATAAATATAATAGTCACTTTTAGCATTTTATCTAGATGGAAATTGTAGCTTACTGTATAACATACTAATAAATAATTAAGGAGATGTCACTAATTCAAAATGACCTAGCCTACGAGTGGTATAGTATGATCGAGCAGATGACTTTGATGGTTTTGTAAATTTTTATATATTGTCGAATTACTATTATTTTTTATGTAATTATTTGCTGCGTATAATTAATTTATCTCAGTTCGGTTATCTATACCGATGTTATACACTTAAAATATCGTAATTTTAATCATTTGGGATTTTATTTAATATTGTTCGCAAAAATTAATAATTTATTAATATAGAAAAATGTTTAGTACGCGCGCACGGCAAACTTTAGGTACTTTTTCTAATATTAAAAATTTCCTTTAGTTACTTTTACTTCTTTTGTTTGTTCATTTCGGTTACTCAGATATTTTTTCTAATAATAAATCTCCACTTAATATTATTTTTTAACTTATTTTAATTATTTAGGCTTATATTTTCGCGGGCGTAGCCGCGTCCGGGCCCACTAGTAAAGTATAATATTAATTATAATTATTGTTTTATTAGTGTTCTCATACATAATAAGTACTTTTCACTCATAGTCATTCACATAAGTAAAATACATAAGGACAGTACAGTGCATTTTTTACGGAAGCAGCATATAGGGAAAAATATTTTAAACCCATATCTAAAAGAAATAATCAAGATTCGTCAACAGTTTAGATGTAGGATCTTTTTTAAATTTACTGTAGTAAAGTAATTAATAAATTTGAATCTAGATGACATGTCGTGGTGACTATTATATTTATTTTAAAGAATAAAACAATCACGCTGTATCCCGCACATAGTTGGATAGGCAGAGGGACCCTAGTGTTAAGGCACTCCGTTCCTTCTATAGCATTTGTATCACAACTATATATTTTTCTGTTATCAGCAAGTGGGAGCTTACCTCTCAGCGATGTCGCCGACCGACCAGGAGGAGGACTCGCTGCTGACACTGTCGTCGGTCACCGCACGTCCTCTGTTAGCCGCATCCCGGAAGCTGAGGCCGCACAATGGTTCCACTGAGTGAGATTATATTTAATGGGTTATGAGTCCAATTCTGCTTTGGTTCTTCGTATTTGATACTGCTTTAATTAAATCGATTAATAAAAATGGTATCTATGGATAAAAATGGATATCTTTCCAGTTTGTCATCCCCGCCAGACGGTGGCTACGGCTGGGTGGTAGTGTTCGGTGCCTTCATGGTGCAGTTCTGGGTGGCCGGCCTCTTCAAGTCGTATGGAGTCCTTTACGTCGAGATCATGGAGACGTTTCCTGATTCATCTGAGAGTGTTGCCTCTTGGATACCAGCTGCTTTGTCCACTTTGTGTTTGGCCTTAGGTAAGTATTGTGCCTGTTATTTAATTTAATTTCAATAAGATCTCTCTCATTCGAGAACGTAATTAGTTAGTCATATATTTTGAACTTTAAAACCGTTTATATTATAAACAAATTCTCTAACAGAAAAAAATTACACACTCATTCACAGCTCCCCTATCATCAGCACTATGTGAAAAGTACTCGTGTAGATTGGTGGTCTTCATCGGTGGTCTCTTCTGCGGTACAGGACTCGCTGTATCATATTTTAGTACTGGCTTACTTCATTTACTGCTGAGCTTTGGTGTTATGACTGGTAAGATATTTAACGATATATATATAGATTCCCCAGAGTGGAATTCGGACCCAAAACCATCATTTTGTACCTGACGTTTGTACCTGCCTCAGGAAATTATCAACTGGTATCATTAACATTATTAATACATAGCTTTTACCTGCAGCTTTGCTAGAGTGGTCAAATAGAAAAAACAAGGAGTTGTGTCATGACACATTACATTCTTAAGTGAGAAAATTAAGATGAGAAATTTTTGAATAATGTATGCTGTTGTTATAGGTATTGGTGGCGGTCTATCCACTACTCCTGGAATAGTGATAGTATCACAATATTTTGATAAGCACAGGTATAAATCTTACTTATTTCTAAAACTAAAAAAAAAACAACAAAGAAATCTTATTTATTCACGATCTTAATGAAAAATCCTAATCTTGTTATATTTATATATTTTTTTAAATTATCAAAGTCTGAAACTCTGAAATCAAATCTGCGCATCTACCTTCAGGACTTCCACAACTCGTCGACCATACTGTATTAATTACAAATATATCTATCTTTTTCAGGGCGTTGGCAAACGGCATATGTGTGAGCGGGACAGCTGCTGGCAGCTTTGTTTTTCCCATGCTCATTGAAAAACTTGTAGACACTTATGGACTACATGGAACGTATTTACTTTTGGGTAAGCTCCTTAAATACAAAACCGTTGTTGGGTAGTAGTACAGCGTGTGAGTGTAAACGCGACGATTGTGGGTTCGATTTCCACTCAGAGAAATAAATTATTTACATTTCTTCGCTTTGGCAAAAAAACAACACGCTATATGTCACATAAAGAGGAAGGGAGAGAAGAAACATAGTGTTAAGATACAATTAAAAAAATTGTGCAGTGCATGGGAAACGGAGTATCTCAACTTATATGATACAAATATGTAACAGGTGCTGGTATGCTTCATGTATGCGTTTCCGCCACATTGTATCGTCCGCCGCCTTCACTCCGCGCGAATACTCCGGTCACCACCACCACAACGGAGAACACTACACTTCTGAATGATATCACGGAGGGTGAGGACACTATATTATTGGTAACACGAGAAAATAGACACTTAAAATAAAAAATGTTTAAATATATATACAGGGTGGAAGAGGCAGCGCTTCTTTTACTGAAACTGGGTAAAATATTTCAAACCAAGGTACCTCAAAAATAATCAAGGTACCTCAACGGTTTGGACGTAGGATTTTTTTTTCATTTCACGATTTTTATCCATACCTGTATTTCGTATCACGCACACATACGTATGCTACGTTGCCGCTTTGACAGGTAAGTGTGTGCGTGCCTATGTTATACTTTACAAATGGCGTTTTATTTTAAAACGATAATTTTATTATTTATTTGGTTTGAAAAAAAAACTTTTTCATATTTGAGAATTATTTTTTTTCCGAATTATATTAGGCTTTTATAGAGTAGTTAAAACTGTGGTTTCATTTAAAGTGGCGCTGACAATTCCACTCTGTATATAAAAAAATAGTAGTACATAAAACAAGAATATAAACAAGTGACGTCATAAGTTACTAAACATAATATTATTACTTTTCATTAGTATATAGTGTCACAGTGGGATTCCGGGTATTGTGTTTAATTCTCGCTTAAAAAAGACTTAATTCATGTCCCCACTGTGGCAAGGCAAGAGTCAGCGTTGAGTTTCCATTTAGAATGTGTCATGTGTCATGACACAACAAGTAGTTATTATCGTTTGACCACACAAGCAAAGTCACAGATACAAGCTAGTAATATTATTAATTAAAATTATTTTTTCAGGTAAAACAATAGTAACGAACAAAGACAACAAACTACAAAATCTGTTCCAAACGGAAACAGAAATGACGATGACTTTGAATCAGAAGAACGCTTTACTAAGCGATGACAAACGTACAAACTTATTGTCTGAAATCATTCATCCTAGTTTGATAGAAGTAAGTGTATTGTAATGTCATGTCATAGTGTTATTTTTTTAAAATTCACTATGTATATTATGCATACAGTAGGGCATGCAAAAACTAGTGATACAACACAACAATCTCTGCTTTCCGTCGTGAATTTGAAGCTCTGCGTGTTGAGTGGAGGAGACAGAGAGTGGCGCAATGAAAACACAGTGTACTAAATTCTACCGGACCGTATATCGAAACTTTTTACCCCATATTGCATGGTTTTACCGTTACCGAGATAAAAGCCATACATACTTATTCGGAACTACATCGTGAAGCTGAAAAGAAAATTAAAGCTACCTTTATTAGTTATAGAGCATTTTATTTGGCAAATTCCTAAAAGGTACTTCGAATCTTAGGGTCAAGACACTGTGTTTTCCGTTTTTCACCCGAATAATGTAATATTTTAACCTACTTCTAGGTAGCACGACCTCCATTACAATCTCAAATGTCGGATTCAGAAGATTCAGAAGGACTAGATGTTTTGGGAGTAGTTGGTAAGTAATATAAACTTTTTATTTAAAAAATGAGGAGTTCTGACTAAAACCCAACGCTTTTAGCTTCGATTTTCATTCGAGATAATTAATTATTTTCATTTGCTCTGCTATCAAAACAAAGCCTTTTTTAATCTCTTCTCAGGATTACCACGTGAAGTGGCCCGTCTTCGTTTGAGACCAACTCGGTCATCTTCAATCCTCCACTCGGTGGAAGATCTGTCCACCGATAGTACGTGCGTTTATAAGGCTAGAGGCAGGACACTTAGTCGGTAAGTACCTACTTTAGTGTTCATATTTTAGAACAAAGCTTTATGTTGTCCCGCATATAGGAGGCAGGCAGGCGGAGGCAACCTGGGAATCTAGTATTAAAGTACTCAGTTCCCGTAAAGACGCTTCCATTCCTAACATTCCGCCGAAATCTGCTGGCATTGCGTGTTGAGTGACGGAATTCAACACCGCGCTTTGCCTCGTTACCAGAGTGAGAAAATTTAAATATTAAATAATTTATTTCTTCGAGTGGAAATCGAACCCGTAACCTATTGTGTTTACAGTCGTATTAAGCTATGTTGTAAAATTAAATTAGAAATGTTATTTTAAAAATGTTATACAATTTAAAACATTTTACTTTTGAATTTTGAATTCGGTGTGAATAACACTTTTAAAAGTATTATAATAATAATAATAATAATAACCTAATTGTCAACCTCACCTGCACGTGGTACACCCTGCATTTACTAACGAGGCTCTGGCGACCGTCTGGTGGCGGTATATCTACCAGTTTAAGCTGTCTCATGGCTCAAAGAACATATATGTACATATTATATTGTTCAGCAGAGGCTGAGGCAGAACAACCATTATTAGTGTAGGATGATGGTTTAGGGCGGCGGTGGAAGAGTATCTTGCATACCAACAGCGGCGCTCAAAGGCTGTAAAGCTTACTATGCACCCTCGTGTCCTGGAAACGCACGTTGGGTTTTAAATTCCAACTTTTTAAAAAATGAAAATGCAACCAATAAACATTCCCCAAGTACCCGGGGGCTCTGACAGTGATGCCGATGATGGTAGGCAAATATCTGGAAGGGCCAGGGGAGAGAAGAATCTCCGGGTGGTGGTCTCAAACCATCAAACAACTAGCGCTATTCCATTGGACTCTGATCAAGCAAGCGAACAAAATGATAGAGTGTTAAATAGTCAGACTATGCGATATAATCTTAGAAAAAGAAAAATAAATATTAATAATCAAGCACACAGTATACGAACAAATTTTAAAAAATATGATCAAGAGTCAATTTCATCATCCTGTCATAGTTTATTTACATCCCCTTCATCGTCTCCTAATACATATAGTTTGACAAGTAGGTCTGGCTCCTTATCACCTAACACACAAGGGCTAGAGGATGTTATGCAGACGGCACCTGCCGTTGTTTCTGCATCCACCGCTAGCCAATATCGTACGCGAAAAAAGTGGACAACAGATATGAACGAATTCATATGGCGTACATACCTTACTATTACATGCTTAGAAACAAAAAACAGAGGATATCTTAGTTTATTACATAAAAAATTTAGGGAAAAATTTAAAGATTTTGACGTTTCACAACAAAGAGTAGGGGTTCAACGTAGGGCCATAGTAAAAAATAAACTTTTACAACAGAGTATATTAGACGAAATAAGGCAAGATGTTGAAAGAAATATTCACGTAACAAATTCCACAACACAGTTAAGTACAGAGAATACAGAACCAATATTAACAACATCATCAACAAGAATAAGATGGGCAGACGACATCAATGAAGCTATTATTAGAACATATTTTAAAATAACAAATTTGGAATCAAATAAGACATCATACCGAAAACTTCTACATGTCGCTATTACACAACTGTTTCCACAAATATCCCATTTATCTGAACAACGTATCGCTGATCAAAGGCGATCTATTATCCATAATAAATTACTGTCAGCTGAGAAAATAGAAGAAATTCGAAATGAGGTAAAACAAACATTACCAATTATGCCTATAAATAACGAACATCAACACAGTCCTCTATCAGAAGTTGCGATACTTAGTCAACCTCAAAGATGTTCTACCAATGTTGCCCAATCTTCACATAATTATAATAGCGAACGTAGTGAATACCAAACTGCCCCGGACTTTAACATAAAAATAGAAGAAACGTTTAAAAACACACATCAAAAGTTTATTAATACTGATCCAACTACCAGGCCATTTATACCAAAACAAAAAACATCAAAAAGATTAACATATATAGTCCAATATCTTGATAAAAATATTCTCCCTCAATTTATGGCAACTGACACAGATTTTATCACAATGCAAACATTTATATACTGTGCAGCCTTTTCAGCTGCAGTTTGTAATGGCTCCAAAATTAACGATAATTCACATTCTACTTTGTCAAATAGAAATAAAAGAAACACTCCAGTATGGAAACAAAGACTACAGAAACAGATTAACAACTTGAGACGAGATATTGGTAGATTAACACAGTACAAGCAAGGAAACAGAAATGATAGAATAATGTCACACGTAGCAGTTATAAAAGAAAAATATAAAATACATTCAAAACACGAAGAACCAAACATAACAATTGAACAATTCCTTGACAGCTTGAAACAAAGACTTTCTGCAAAATCTAGTAGACTCAGAAGATATGATAATTGTAGTTTAAGGAAAAAGCAAAATAGACTATTCTTAAATAACGAAAAGATGTTTTATAGGCACCTAAATCAACAAACCACTAATATTCATCAAAAATCGACTACATCAGCAAAACCTTTACCAGCTGCAGAAGTTTTGCAGGATTATTGGTCAAGTATTTGGGCAAACAGCGTTGAACATAATAAAAATGCAGAATGGATACAGAGTCAATCAGATACACATAGTAATATTCCACAAATGAAATTTGACAGTATTCCTACAGAGATATTTATAAAAGTTCTCAAAATGACACATAATTGGAAAACACCCGGCTCTGATCATATTCACAACTACTGGTATAAGAAGTTTACTGCAACCCATTCACTAATAATCAAACACTTAAACATGTTCATCAAGAATCCTAACTCTATGCCAAAGTATATTACACAAGGAATAACTTTTATGATACCAAAAGATAATAAAGACACCCATAACCCGGCCAAATACCGACCAATAACATGCCTGCAAACTGTTTATAAGATACTTACATCATGTATTGCCCAAGTTATAGACCACCATATTACTACCAATGACTTATTTGCACAAGAGCAGAAAGGTTGTCGTAAGGGAAGCCAGGGATGTAAGGAACAACTTGTTATAGACTCAGTTTTAATGAAACAAGCTCACACCAACAACAAGATATCTTTACAATGTACATAGATTACCAGAAAGCCTTTGATTCAGTACCTCATAGCTGGTTGCTTAAAGTATTACATCTTCATCACATTAGCCCAATTTTAATTACATTTTTAGAGCACACAATGCAACATTGGCGAACTAAACTTAAAGCAGGAAACGACGTGGAAAATGTAGCAACTGAAGAAATACCGATTAAACGAGGTATATTCCAAGGAGATGCCCTTAGTCCCCTCTGGTTTTGTCTTGCGCTAAACCCACTTTCATATATGTTAAATAGCATAGACTGCGGTATGAAAACTGTTACAGGCCAGCAATTAATTTCACATCTTCTTTACATGGATGATATAAAATTATATAGCAATAATATTGACTCCTTACACAAGTTAGCAGATATAGCGCAGATATTTTCCAGAGATATTCACATGGAATTCGGTATAGAAAAATGTAAAACATTCTCATTTAGCAAAGGAAAATTACAATTAAATAACTATATTTTAAATACAGGAGAAACGATAGAATCATTAGATCATAATAACTCTTATAAATATTTAGGATTTCAACAAGATCGCCAAATTAACCAAAAACATACAAAATCAGAACTTACTCGTAAATTTAAACACAGACTTTCCTCAATATTAAAAACAAATCTCAATTCTAGCAGCATTATAAAAGCCATTAATTCCTTTGCTATTCCAATACTCACGTACTCATTTGGGATAATAACGTGGTCACGCACTGATTTAATAAGGTTGCAACGAATTATAAATACTACCATGACAAAGCAGCGTAAACATCATCCACGATCATGCGTACAACGGCTTACTCTCCCCAGAGTAGAAGGAGGCAGAGGTATTATTGATATTACCAATTTACATAATAGCCAAATCGCATCATTAAGGAATTTTTTTTATGTACAATCAGAGAAATCAATTTTGCACAAATTCATAGTAACAGCTGACAAACACTTGACACCACTTAATCTTCAAGATAGAAATAAACAAATCAATGAAAATATAACTCTAAACAGTGATAAAATAGCAGAATGGAACCAGAAATCTCTGCACGGAAGACATCGCCATGACTTACAACAACCACATGTCGACTTAACTGCGTCGAACGCTTGGCT
>HE669804.1:13809-27859 GCA_000313835.2 Heliconius melpomene melpomene
AAACCGAGCAAGATAGAACTGTTTTTTTGACAAAGTACTATCAAAACTTCAATATCTTAAAATACAATGCTCGCTATTACATTATGTTTGTGAAAAAAAAAAAGATTTTAAATATATATCTATATATTATTTATTAAACGAAACTAAATTTGTGATGGAACGCCAGCTAAAGAAGAGCGCGAACTGCGAGCGAACGAAGACGAACTGAGCGAGCGAGTTTTGCAAGACCTGTGACGTCACGCGAGTCGGTTACGGCCCGACGGAATCTCGCGTCGCGCGCTTACTTTAAAGGACAATATCTCAAAAACTAAAAGACGTATCTAAATAATTCTTTCACACGTATTTTTTGTTTTTAAAAAACAATGCGATGAGCTAGAATTTAAATTTTGTGATTATTCTCCATTATCACTTGTATTTTTACTATGTATCAATGTCATCTACAATATGTAAAGTATGTAGCGTGATGTAAAATAATTCAATTGGCTTTCTACGCCAAACATATTTCACATTTGTCATAAAAAAGTATAATTGTCTTACACATGAAACATTGCCTGTTGAGTGGCGGAAGTTAACGCTGTACTTGGGAAATGCAAATATTTATTTTCCCCCGAGCTGATCTTGAACCCACGACAATGGAGTTTACAGTCATAACTTAGACGAGGTCCACTGCGCACAGTGGCCTATAATTAATAACCTAGTTAACAATGACCCACTTTTAATTATAATGTCATCCACACTGTAATGATTGTGCCTCTCAATTCATAAATATCACTGGAAGTCCTTAATAAAACGGAAAGAAGGTGTTTATATATTTTGTTTTGCTTTCTTGGCTAGTGATTCTATCGATATAATCAAATAAAATTACTTTAATTTTTTTGCCTCAAGTGAGATATTGCTTATAGGACAGGACACGTGGAGGAAACTGATTGTTAAGAGTTAATACACTTCGTAACTCATTCTCTACCCAATTTTCAAAACATGCGTGTAGTATGACGGTAGGTCGGCGCCGCGTTCACTCTTCTTTCCGGCGCGAGCATCGCGTTTAAGGCATCAGATAGAAATAAATCTTATTGTTAGTTATTTCATTTGCTCCTATTCTACTAAAAACATCAGGACAATGTCTGTGGCAAAGCACGCTTTTGAGTTCTGCCACTCAACAAGTCAATAAAAGCAATGCCTCATCAAAAATAAACAAATTTTAAAATAATATTTCTATAAACACAGTTTAAATTGTTATCAAAACAATCTACACTATAATATCTTATATAAAATGAACATTAACACATACATTTACTTACTAGAGTGGAAAACAATTTTACTTTTCACGGCCGACATAAGTATACTTTTTAACATTGAAATGCGCCTATAGCACGTTAGCAGTTGTGTAATTGATTTGACTTTATGAAACAAAAGTTCGTATAAATTATTATAGACAGAGGAAACTTTAGAAATTAGTGTTAGGGCACTCCGTTTTCCACTTTCCGCCGAATTCTGGAGGTATTGCGTACTGAGTGGCGGACATCGACGCCGCGTTTTGCCATGTTCATTACCAGAAAAGAAAATTTGTGGTAAGGGAACCCATAACCTGTCGCGTTTACTGTCACATACTTGTCCAACCTGCGCCACGACTGTTTGTATAAACAGAAGACGATAAACAGACTTCAGAATAAATTAAAATGTAGCTAAAATAATTATTAAAATAAACTATATTATAAAAAACCTACATTCCTGATGCATTCACAGTATATCTACAAAAACAAACTAGGTATAACAATTTAAATAAATATATATTCAACATTGAAGAAAGTCAAATACATATAAAAACGTCATATTCTATATTATAACTAAAATTTCCGTTGAAAGTGAATTGTAAATGTAATCATTTTCAATTCCTTTTACAACTTAAATTTAACGTTACTTAAGACTGTGCAATAGATGATCTCAATTTTTTGCAAGATTTTTGCGAGATTACGATTTATAAAGAATAAATTGGAGGGGCAACTTCTTTGGCAACTTGAGTCATATTTTTAGCATAAAATTAAATGTGCAGCAATATTATTAAAAGTATGCAAATATGTCAAAATATAATTGCGATTTGTTTTGCACAAAACGGCAATAATTGATTATTAAACTTTTTTGACAAATATCTGTAACTAGCGGCCTGACCGCGGCTTCGCCCGCGTGAACTACGTTACTATTAATGTCTGTCTCCATGAGTACCTACGTCCTATACTTAAGTGACGTCCGTACAAAATTTGAGACTCCTAGCATTTGTAGTAACGAAGTTTCATACAAACTTTCAACCCCAAAAACCAGCCCTTAGAAGTCGAATATTGCAAATTCCCGTCTTAGCGAGCACCTACGTCCTATAAATAACTCCTATGCAGAATTTCGGATTCCTAGTACATGTAGTTTCTGAGATTTCGTGATGAGTGAGTGACCTTTCGATTTTATATATATAGATACAAAAAACACAAACTAACTTCCTTCTTCATATTAGTAACGATTGGACTACCCAGGGCAGGGCAGGGCAGGGCAGACGGAGTACGCTGATATATGAAATAACTCTTAGGTAGATTGGAAGAATGAATGTGAACTTATAACTTTTAATAAAAGATCGTAGAAAAATCTTTTTAACGTGTTTTGCTCTTTTATAATTGTGTGCAATAAGAAACAAAAGGGAAGTGCCAGAATAGAATACCGCCCTTTGTTTACGAGAGTTCCATAAAAATAATTCAAATATAATCACTCCCCCGAGTTGAGATCGAGTCCACTACCATTGCGTTTACATTTAGATACTGCCCCACTGCGCCACGATGGTCTCAACCGTCTTTCAACCGAAAAGCCACGACTAGTTCCACCTACAGAACCATAGGAACCAAAAAAAAATTAGAACAAAATCGTTAATCTACTATAATTTAGATTAAACGGAAGTGATAAAAGCATTGAACGTAAACACACAGTGCCTACAGAATTAAAGGCACTGTGCTAGTGCTAGTGTTCAAATTACAAACAACGGGTTATTCGTCGTCGTTATATTTAGACATGCTTTCGATTTCTATTCACTATTAGCGTTTTACTTTTAAAGGCCACTCACTTTTTGTCAGTTTGACATGTAGAATCGATTGTACTTGACTGTACTTAGTTGTAGGTATATGTCCAGTGCAGTCGTTGCGCACGGGCACAGGGAACGGAGTGTCGTAACACTAGATCACACTAGGCCCTCTGCGTACTCTGCGGTGTGCGGGATACAGCGTGAAATTGTTTATTTTTTTTACTTAGCAAATGAAATTTTTCTGTATAATTACAGCCGCACTTAGACTAGAGACTGTTCTCTTCTCGTTCAGAGCGCAACGGCACTTCGTCTGACTGTAACTGTGATGGTTGTGAGTTCGATTCCCATTTCATTACTCGCTCAGGTAACATGCTCGCCGTTGAGTTCAGCCACTCAACACGCAATGTATCGAACAAACTAACTTAAAACTACGTTTTCTAGTACTCTAGGTATAATATAAAATTCCGTTTTGTTTTTGCACAGTCTGTGCTGATGTTTATACAACTGAAACTAATTGACTTTTAAATACAAGTCTGATGAAACAATTGTTGTTATTGTAATATTGTAAACGTTTCATTTTATTTGCATTGCACCATGAAACATTTGTTATAAAACTCTCATGAGAAAAACCAAGAATTTTACGTTAATAAAAACAACTGACACTAGCACCGCAGTTGGAAGGTTACCGTCAGTGCAAGCGGTAGTTTCAGATTCGATCTTGATTGATGGAAATATATTTAAAAATCTTTTCGTTTCCTTCGTTAAACAAAACACAAAGTTACCTGACTAGGACCAGGCTGTATCGAACATATAGCAAAGAGACCTAATGCCGATTTATTTCCTCTACAATTCGAGTATTGCGTGTTGAGTGGCGGAACTCAACTACGCACTTTATCTATTACGGCGCAAAAATAGCGGTAATACATAAACTTCTTGTTAAGAAATAAAGTAACAAATACATAATATCTTTTAAATAATTTTATTTTTTTTAGAACAAAAATATTCTATCAAAATAGCATCGTAATATAATAGTCTCTAATCTCTATATTAAAAATGACCTTGTCGTAAATATAACACTGTCAATATAATATTGTAGACACGGTTAAGACATATTATTTGTCATCTTTAACACGGCCGGATTTAACATGTCGATGGCGTGACGTGTAGAGCCATGGCGTAAATAACGGGGTATCCGTCACTGACACAGTTTATACGATAAAAAATATAGTATAACATTATATTGTTGTTTAGATATGTGACATAAATATAATCTTATTTTGTATCTCAATTTTTATACTCATATTTTAAAAGTACGTTTTTTATAATTATTTCTAAGAATCTTTCAACTTAAGTGACTATAAAAAATTTCAATTTACCTATATTAATGTTTTACCCTGCATAAGACTGGGTAGGTGTAGAAGACTTGGTGTTACACCACACCGTTCCCTATTTTCTGTCAACTACAAAAGACGTCATGTTGAGTGGTCTAACCAGAGTGGTGAAATTAAACTAAGTCATTTCCCCCAGTGTGGATTGAACCAACAATTATCACTCAGTCAGATGCTGTTCCACTGCATCACAATGGCATAATTAATTAACTAATACTTATAAATTCACTGTAAGTCCATTTTTCTTCCATTTATAGGTATTGCATGTAAACTTTTTTCATCAGATAGATAAAATATTTAAATGTTTAATATTTTTCTTCTCTTCATTTAATCTTTCTGACTAACAAAGTTATAAATAAACAGGTGAAAAAATTAATTATTCCTGGTTTTTTAAGGGATGTATTATTTAGAGATATGAGAATTGGAGATAGTTCTTTGAAAAGTTCATGTAAGTATTCACTTTTGTCATATTTATTTATTATTTACTTTTGTTTTTGAAGGAAGCCATAAAAAAAGTAATTAGGATAAAGACTAACGTAATTAATTGGATTAATGTAAGTCAAATTAAAATTTGTTCTAGTTACTAAACTAATACTAATTTTATATATTTTTATATTAAAAGATTTATATTAATGATAGTTTTGTTATATGGAATAATATAGTTATTGTAAAAAAATTGATAACACTGTTATCTTACTTTGACCTTTACACTTATATCTACAGAATTTAAGCCTTTTATATCCATTTATTAAACAATAAAATAATTATATATAAAAACAGATGTATAATTATAAAACTGCATGTTGTTTATTTAAATAAACTTTCTTTCATTTACTATAGACTAATTATACTATTTAAATGAACAAGTGCTAGAGATCAATAAATCTACATTCAATGTTGGAATAAATTGAACAAATGTAAATTATAATAGACAATAGACATGCATGTTTAATAACAGTACATGTAGTAATGATTTAATAAGAAATTATACACATTAGAAAGACAACTTTCACTGTCTAGATAAAATATAAATGAATTCATTCACTTATTTAAGGCAGAAGTGGCGGAGCAGAGCAGTCATGAGTTTGATTCCTAGTAGAGGATTAAATTATTTTCATTTCCTTGCTCTGGTAACACAACAACCAGTTCCACCACTGAACATGTAATGTTTAGAAAATTGAGCAGAAAGAGAATCAAAGTATCTTAATACTAAGTTTAATCTGCCTATGCTAGTATGAGATGGAAACTGTAAGCTATAAAGCTACTCACCCATCAGTAGTCACTGTGTTCAAAGACAAAGCTTCAGGGAATGTCATCTGGTTATCGATTTCTTCACTTTTCGTCTCTTCGGGTAATTCTTGAGCATCTTGAACACCAGTGTCCATTGATGGTTCTTTCTCAATATCTGGAGATTTGTGAGAAACATTGTGGAGGCCAGAGAGATCGACGTTGTTGTTCCCATCTTCAGTTTGAAGAACTTCAGAGACCACCAATATGAAGAGAGCACAACTGAAAAACGAAACACAGGGGAATTTAAAAAAAAATCTAAATAAAAATTTTTAATATGTGGTTTAAATAGAATATGATCGACAACATACCTAGAAAGCACTGATATAGTCAGCAAAGACGTGTAAATTACACACAGCCCACCCTTCATCGTAATATTAGTGAAATATCCACAGTATAGTACATTTTGTGCGTAAAATTAAAACATATTCACAGCGCTTTCCGAATGGATATTAAAATTTCACAAATAACTTAAACCGCGCACTACGAACACATGTAATTCATAATTTGTTATATAAAAAAAAATAACAGCTGTAAATCCCGGACATTAAAATTGGAGACATGAATAAAGTCCACGAACATTTTCATTTAATTTGACAGTTAACAAATTCCAAGTGCGCTACGGTTGAATGATCGATGTCTGGGGCGACGCCATTGGGTGAAATTAACGAATATAATCGATTATATAACACCCGCCAATCGTAATAAAACATTTAACACAAAGCCTTTTTTATCATTGGTTATTTTTCAAACCGCCTTACACTACACGTTCCTTTACAAGCAGATGTCAGTGAAGCAGATGATTTAATTAGTAGTTTTAAGTCTCTTTTTAAGAAAAAAATTGTTTATTTAATTGTTACGAAAGAATATTTTGTTTTGATAGATTAACATTATTGATTATATATCAAGAACATTTTAATAGAACATTTTCAAAGAAAAATATGACAGTTATAATTTATAGGTCCAGAGGGCGCTTATTTTATTTCGTTACTGATCGTTTGCGGCATCCACATCAACATCCGATTAGCTTTACGTTTACTTATTTGAAATAATAATGGAGGCACTATATGCGATTCCCTTTAATGTGCTTGAATTGCCAAATATTAAAATAAAGAAACCATCATGGTTACAGCCTCCTTCTGCTATGACAACGTTTTCTTTGGTGTTATTTTCATATTTCTTAGTGACAGGAGGTTAGTCGGTTTCAATTTAGTTCTTGAAACATCAAGATAGATTCCAATAAGTAATTTTGTGGTTATTTCTAGGCATTATATACGATGTGATAGTTGAGCCGCCGAGCGTTGGATCTACGACTGATGAACACGGACATAGCAGGCCGGTGGCGTTCATGCCGAACAGAGTAAATGGACAATACATTATGGAGGGTCTCGCTTCAAGCTTCCTATTTTCCCTCGGAGGGCTCGGATTTATCATATTAGATAGAACTCATAACCCTTCAACGCCGAAACTAAACAGAATTTTACTGATATCTGTAGCATTTTTGTGCATTCTAGTCTCATTTTTCACAACTTGGATTTTTATGAGAATGAAGTTGCCAGGATATTTACAAAATTAATTAATATCTGATTGTAATTATGTATAAGTTTGAATTATATTTTTACACTGATTAGATTTTCTTTTTACCTAAAACTAAGAACATTTTCTATATAAGGTTATCCAAGTTAATTTAATTTTTTAAGTCACAAATAGACTTATAATTTTACATGAAGGCTTTCTATTTTTTATAATTTGTTACAAATAAAATTGTAATTAAAAACTAATATTATTTACTTACACTTAAAATAAAACTTCTCTTTTATATATATTTATTTATTTCATAAGTTCTTATAAATTAAAATATATCCTATTAAATATTTGGCAGTTTTAATCAAGTACAATTTTCACTATAAATAAAATTTTAATACATCACAACACAAATATTGAGAATTCAAACTTGTAAACATTTTTCTACATAAAATAATTTAACTAAGGAAGACCATATAAGTCAAAATAACATTTATTTAATAAAAATTGAGATTGAACTAGTACTTAATCTTCAAATACAATAATATCAAAGTTGAGTTTCATGTTTCTTCACAGTCTTATTCTGAATGAACTGAAAAACAATTACAGTAAATAATTCCATAAATTAAACATTTCTAAGCCTAAAAGACATCATTTGACAGATAACTGAAATGTTAGTCCTTATTATAATGTCAGAAGAGGCTGTCTTAGTGAAAAGGGACAGTGTCTAAACTATATATGATGGTTGTGGGTTGAATTCCACTTAAGGGAATACCTGAAGGATACATGGATTTCTTCGGCAAAGCACAGCTTTGAGTTCATCCACTCAACATACAATGCTTTCAGAATTCAGCAGAAAGTGAGAAAAAGAAGCATTTTAATGAGAAGGTAGTTACTGAACCAATTTACCAGGTTTCTTCTGCCTACCATGATATGTGCGGTATATAGTGTGAAAATAAAAAACATTGTCATATTTTAGGTATATAGTGTGGTGAGTCAGACTTCCTAATTTAAAGAAGATCTGATTGACTCTATAACAAATAAGCCTCATGGTTACTTATGACATAATGCATGTAAAATTTATATGCCTAGAGTGTCAGCCTACCAACAGAACTTATTAAGAAAATTCTCAGGAGACAAGAAACTTACAAGTATTTTTTTTATCAGAAGTTTTACAATTTCGAAAATTGATTTGTATTTGCTACTACGTAATTTTTCTTTTTTAAACTTTCTAGTGGTATAAAAATTTGCAAGTACATGACATTTACACTCTAAGCTGTTATATTCTAAGAAATTATTAATTGTGTTTAACTTACTGGCAAAAATCTGAGCTTTTATCAATGATATGTTCAAATTCTGCAAATGACAGAGCACCATCATCATCAAGATCTGCTTCTTCTAACACATTTTGGACCAGTTGCTGAATTTCTGAATCACTTAGCTTCAACTCAAGGCCACATAGACGCTCAATGACTTCTCGTAAATCAGATACTCCAATCATATCATCTCCGTCGAAATCTAGAAAGATATAATATTAGGTTGTTCTTTTAATATTTACTAAAATTTTGGTGTAATTTTTTGAAAAAATATTTTATTGTTTTACAATGTGTTAAGATTTCCTGCTTAATTTTTAAATCGGCAGGACTTAGCATTTTGTTTTATTACAAGATAGAGGCATAGAAAATAACTTTACATATAATCATTCTCTTGAATGGAGAATTGATGATGGATTCGTGATGATCCTATATATATATATGTATATAGGAGCTAAACAATGCCTACAACGTAGTTAGATTTCCATAAAGCAAATTACTTGTATATTAGAACATACCAAATATTCTAAACGCATGTTCGGCTTTTACTGCTTTTGGTGCGCTTTCACTGAACACTGACATCATATCGAGAAAATCTTCAAATGTGCAATCGCCGTCATTGCTTGAACTGAAAACTTTGCAGATTCTATCCCTAAAAGGGTTTACTCTGAGTTCAGGATATTGCAAAATTTTAGCCATGGGTAACTTGGCATTCTTATTATGTCCTACTTTCTCTGGGGCCAGAGCTTTGAATTTTTGATGTGCACTAAAAAGAAACAATAAAGTAACGTAAGATGAAAATATCACTAATATTGGTACTACATACACAAAGTAATGAATACTTACTATAATACTTCTTTTTTTGTGAAATATGTTAAATCCTGAAACGAGATAAAAAAATTAAATATTTTATAATTTAGATGAATATACAACACAAGAAAGCGAATTTGAAAAAAAATATACGAATCTACCTCATAATCTTGAAGCTCTTCCTCGGTAAATTGACTTTTACCCTGGCCCATATTAAATGTGACAAATATATTCGAAAATGTTCAATTAGGTATAACGTTTTAATATTCGTAAACAAATAACACAATAACAGCAAGAAACAAATCACAGAGACACAACAGTACAGGCATCCGCCCAAAACTGTCAAATGTCAATGTGAATGTGTCAATGTAACATAAGCATAATGTAACATTTTTTTAACACACAATACTTTTTGGAATGTCACCATACATTCTAAGTATGAATGATCCATTTAACTTTATAAATAATACATTTTTATAATAAAATACATTTTTTTTATTTTTTAGCAATAATATGTAACAACATAACAAACAAAAAATGGTAAGGCAATAGCTGAGTTATTCATTCCTTTGTTTGATTTCCCGTTCCTGAAAGCCAAATATTATAGAGTTATAAATTTAAATAAAATTGCTACGTAACTAGATTTAGTTAATAGATATAATTTTTACATTCTTTAAGTACTTTAGTGAAAAAAAGATGAAGATGAGATGAAGGAGACACACTTCTTCATTTTATAACATGTTAAAGTACTTATTACTTCGCTACGATTTTAAAGTTATAATAAAACAGAAAATAAAATACCATTTTGCCTTTTTAAAGAAAACAAAGATTTTTTCTTATACGGTCCTCCTGGTAATAATTCACAAAGCGGTTGATATTTATTTGTACATGCCACTGTTTTCCAAGTGCGATGTTTTGTAAGTATTACACAGGACATGTTGACATTTCTCTGTGGGTGCCCTGGAGCCCAAGCACGATATGTTACGCAGTCCAAGCTATTTTCTACAATATAAATGCTCATACAATACCAGACATAAAAACACACAAACATATACATATGTAACAGTTACATGTATGTAACATCATTATAATCAAGAAAAACGAGCCAACACGTGCTAGAGGAATATTGTATCCCTCATTATTTATCCTTTTTTTTTTGTATTGTATTTTTAGGCATTTTATATGAAATAATGAAAATAACATATGCGGAAAACGTGTGAATAATTTAATCGATCTTCTCAGGTTAGGGGAATACATCATTTTATATAAATCTACTGTCTTTACTTTTTATACATACCATTATCAATTAAAAAGCTTTTATCATTATTCCTCCTCATCCCAACGTACGCTGCTTCTACACTTGCAGTAACCAGCGCCTGCGCCAGCGCATCTGTGCGCTGTTCATCGGAGACGTCAGCCAGTACTGCACTTACATTCTTGCATTGTGCTTGAGATGCCGTATAGTTCAATAGTTTTGGTAAAATCATGAACATGCCAGTTGCTGGCACGCAAGTAGAGTTGATATTGGCTAAAAAATATTATTATTTTTTATGTATATTTGCGTTTCAATAAATTAAGGCGTCAGTTAAATTTATTTCTATTTGAAATAGCACTTACGTAAAGGATTAGCATATAAACTATAATGATCGTATCTTGAGTCATTACTTAGAGACAGTCCTCCTTTTGCTTCAGCACATTTCAGAAGTTCACAAGTATATTCTAAGTTACTACCTCTATCATTATGTGGGCTAAAATTTAAAGCCAGAGCTTTTTTCTCGATACCAAACCTCTTACAGCTGATAAGCGAAGTAAAATTTGCTCTGGCAGCAATACCTAGCTTGAATCGGTGACATTTTTTAATTAAATGGTATTTAGGCATAGTATACATACTTTTAGTAGTACATTTCATGTAAGCTGATATCTGTGCCACGAGCATTAAGAATATGATTGTATTGAACATCATTTTTAAGCAATAGGTATATTTGAATGTTTTTTTAAATGAGCGTACTAGTCACCTGATTCTAACACTAATAGTAAAAGTTATTTTACGATTTATTTTCTATATATTCAAAGGTTACAGAGTTACAGGTAGAAAGTCAACACAGAAAATAAAAGTAATACGCAGGAAACACAATGTTTCCAATCTCGGTCGGAATGGCGAGTTTCACCTGTCATACTGATGGCCACATCGTACATAATTCATGGTATCCGGACTGAATATTAAAATAAGCTCAATTTCCCTGTCACTCGTTTGTTGTGAATTGTAACGAAGTCACATAATTGATATGAGATTTGCCTTTTATTGAAACTATAATTTTCAGATGTACATATGTAGGTATTATCACAGATATTGAAATATAAAATTCATATATTAATGTGAATAATCGAAATTCAGCACAAATAAAATGTAATAAAATTTGACAAAAACAGAAGCTATGATACTAGTATGAAAATTGGATATAGAAGGTGAAATCTTATCGGCCTATGTATAAGATACACAGGTTTAATTCACTGACTTGATTGATTTTTAACCATCCATTTATTTAAAGCTTATTTTAAACGAAATCTTAAAACATTATTATGTAAACAATACAAAAAAACTGGCTATATTTCAAGGATACCATTTAGAAAAGCGTCAAAAATCTAGACGGCTTCTTTTCAAACCGTTGTCAGTTATTTGGAAATGTCATTTTATTTCACGAATTTAATTGTTAATAAATAATTTTACACAATTAGCAAGTAATTTAATTTTAAATAAAATGGGTTGTTTCTATTCAAGGCGTATTGTAAATGAGGTAAGACGAAATGTTTATAAATTTAACTTAGATTTTATAAAGACTAAAGACAAGTGGAATTACAATGGACTAAAAAATAACTACGTTAAAAAAAATCGACTAGAAGAACTAACATATGTTCTTGTACGAACCTTAAATGTTACTACAATATTAGTATTAGTATGTGCTACGTTAGAAGTCGGTACCAAGCCCTAAGCAAAATTTAAGTTAGCGGCAAATAACAGAGACAATTAGGAGTTTTAGGTGCACAAACTAGTCTTTCACTTAGATGGAGATTGAAATTGTAAATAAGACTATAAAATGCCATAACAATTATAATAAGGTTATCTTTTAAGTGAGCAATAGTTTCAGTAGTTCTGTACGTATTTATATTTTTAGTAATTTACTAAAAATATAAATACGTACAGAACTCTTAGACATGAACAATATTAATACAATGGTCGTAGGTTAAGTATATCGATATAAACGCAGCACTATAAAATATTTCAAAACGATATCAATAACTAAAAATTCGATATAAAGAGACAATCAATTTCCATTTCAGCACGACGATAATACCTACGACATGACGCCAATAAAACATTTGCCGGTGATCTTCGTGAGCGGCGTGCCGGGCGCGGGCAACCAGACTGTGGCGCAGACCATATCTAATATTACAGGATACACGTTGATAAGACCTGGAGAGCTGGTCAGGTCCGAGGCTGAGAGGGACACGCCCAGGGGACAGCTTATAGCGGATAAGTTGAGAGCGCAGGAAGATATACCTGATGTATGTAACGTTTGGTGTTTTTTTAAGAAAACGTTTTATGATAATTCATATTCAATATTTTACTCACTGTACACATTTATTATTCTTTTCATATCAGGCCACGTATAAGAATTTGAATTCAGTTGCATCTTGATTCTTGATTAATGAAAATTATGGTTTTCATTTATATCGACTAGGTATGAATGGGGTGTACATATGTAGGTAACCTACCAATGTTTTGCGTACATATGGTAGTAGGACTCTATACACAATGTAAATACTCGTTGTAGGCGTTAAAAGTTTACAAATAAATATCATGTATTTTACTGGTTTGGTGCAATAATAGTCTAATTATTAAATATGTAAAAAATGTATGAAAAGTATTTTTTTTTGTTATATTTCAAAAACAGCAAATACGTAATTGTAGCACCAAATGAGTTGGATATGTGTCCATATTGATCACAGAAAGTTAAGAACATGACCAAAGACATGATTTCTGTTAAATGTTCTTGAGTTTATTTTTTAGATGATTCAATAACTTAATATATTTATTGCACAGCAATTAACGGTGGATATCATCAAAGAAACAATGCTTATGCACCAAGATTCCAAGGGTTTCATCTTAGTGGGCTTTCCAAAGAACCATCGCATGTCGAATATATTTAATAGACAAGTGAAATGGCCCGAGAAGTTAGTTGCTTTAGAAGTCGACAATGAGGTAAGAAACATAATGTAATGAAATTTTGTTTCTTAAAAATAAAAGATTTAAAATGTTGGCCATTTTTGTACAGTAAAGTAAAATTAAAATAATTTTTGATTGTAATATACGTATTTCCATAACTCTTAATCAATGAAAATTTCCATTGAATATTGTATAAAAGATAACTTAGAAAAAGGTCAAACACTGAAGGTTACACGTGGAAATATCTAGCTCCCTCTTCTGATGTACCTATTGGAAAATTAAATCGTAACCTCATGTATATTCTCGCATAGTAGAGTTGGCAAAGGGAATTGGTGTTAAGAAACTTTGTTCCCCACTTTCCTCTCAATTATAGAGACGTTGCGTATAATATGGCAGAAGTCAACGCCGCGCTATATCTTCAAAAAAATATTAATAGTTCATACATCCG
>HE669804.1:27959-40281 GCA_000313835.2 Heliconius melpomene melpomene
ACATTTCATGTAAGCTGATATCTGTGCCACGAGCATTTAAGAATATGATTGTATTGAACATAATTTTAAGCAATAGGTATATTTGAATGTTTTTTTAAATGAGCGTACTAGTCACCTGATTCTAACACTAATAGTAAAAGTTATTTTACGATTTATTTTCTATATATTCAAAGGTTACAGAGTTACAGGTAGAAAGTCAACACAGAAAATAAAAGTAATACGCAGGAAACACAATGTTTCCAATCTCGATCGGAATGGCGAGTTTCACCTGTCATACTGATGGCCACATCGTACATAATTCATGGTATCCGGACTGAATATTAAAATAAGCTCAATTTCCCTGTCACTCGTTTGTTGTGAATTGTAACGAAGTCACATAATTGATATGAGATTTGCCTTTTATTGTAACTATAATTTTCAAATGTACATATGTAGGTACTATCACAGATATATCCAGTCGTCTTTGAACGTACCACGTTTTTAACACTTTTGTTCAATTTCATCATGTTTTGAAATATGAAATTCATATATTAATGTGAATAATCGAAATTCAGCACAAATAAAATGTAATAAAATTTGACAAAATCAGAAGCTATGGTACTAGTATGAAAATTGGACGTAGGAAGCGAAATCTTATCAGCCTATGTATAAGGTACATAGGTTTAAATATGATAATTCATTGACTTGATTGATTTTTAATCGTCATTTATTTAAAGCTTTTTTTAAACGAAACCTTAAAACATTATTATGTAAACAATACAAAAAAACTGGCTATATTTCAAGGATACCATTTAGAAAAGCGTCAAAAATCTAGACGGCTTCTTTTCAAACCGTTGTCAGTTATTTGGAAATGTCATTTTATTTCACGAATTTAATTGTTAATAAATAATTTTACACAATTAGCAAGTAATTTAATTTTAAATAATATGGGTTGTTTTTATTCAAGGCGTATTGTAAATGAGGTAAGACGAGATGTTTATAATTTTAACTTAGATTTTATAAAGACTAAAGACACACTTGTCTCCCACCAAATCTCACTGGATTGCAGTGAGAATAAAAAAGACTACGTTAAAAAGAACCGACTAGAAGAACTGAAATATATTCTTATACAAGCCTTAAATATTACTACAATACTACGTAGTAATAGTATGTGCTACGTTAGAAGTCGGTACCAAGCCCTAAGCAAAGTTTAAGTTAGCGGCAAATAGCAGAGACAATTATAAGTTTCAGGTGCACAAACTAGTCTTTCACTTAGATGGAGATTGAAATTGTAAATAAGACTATAAAATGTCATAACATTTCATGATTTAGGTTATCTTTTAAATGAGTAATTGTTATATTCACAAACTTAATTTAGGTTTACTAAAAATATAAATACGTACAGAACTCCTAGACATGGACAATATTAATATAATGGTTGTAGGTTATACCTAAATAAACGCAGCAATTTATAACTATTTTAAAAACGAAATTTATAACGTAAAAATTCGATATAAAGAGACGTCAATTTCCATTTCAGCACGACGACAATACCTACGACATGACGCCAATAAAACATTTGCCGGTGATCTTCGTGAGCGGCGTGCCGGGTGCGGGCAACCAGACTGTGGCGCAGACCATATCTAATATAACAGGATACACGTTGATAAGACCTGGAGAGCTGGTCAGGTCCGAGGCTGAGAGGGACACGCCCAGGGGACAGCTTATAGCGGATAAGTTGAGAGCGCAGGAAGATATACCTGACGTATGTAACATTTGGTATTTTTTTAAGAAAACGTTTTACGATACTTCATATTTAATATTTTACTCACTGGAGACACTTATTTTTTGACTTTCTACCTTCACTATCAACTAGTTCAAAAATTAATTGAAGCGTAGGAAAATCCCACTAATATTATAAATGCGAAAGTTTATGAGGATGGATGTATCTCCTGTACTATTTCAAAAAGAGCAAATACGTAATTGTAGCACCAAATGAGTGGTATATGTATCGATTTTGACCACAAAGTTGAGAATTTTACCAAAGACTGATGATTTCTTTTAAGTGTTCTACTATATGTTTATTTCTATTAGATGATTGAATAACTTAATATATTTATTGCATAGCAATTAACGGTGGATATCATCAAAGAAACAATGCTTATGCACCAAGACTCCAAGGGTTTCATCTTAGTGGGCTTTCCAAAGAACCATCGCATGTCGAATATATTTAATAGACAAGTGAAATGGCCCGAGAAGTTAGTTGCTTTAGAAGTCGACAATGAGGTAAGGATCATAATGAAATGAAATTTTGTTTCTTAAAAACAAAAGATTTAAAATGTTGGTTATGTTTGTACAGGAAAGTAAAATTATAATAATTTTTGATTGTAATATACGTATTTCCATAACTCTTAATCAATGAAAATTTCCATTGAATATTGTATAAAAGATAACCTAGGAAAAGGTCAAACACTACAGGTTACACGTGGAAATATCTAGCTCCCTCTTCTGATGTACCTATTGGAAAATTAAATCGTAACCTCATGTATATTCTCGCATAGTAGAGTTGGCAAAGGGAATTGGTGTTAAGAAACTTTGTTCCCCACTTTCCTCTCAATTATAGAGACGTTGCGTATAATATGGCAGAAGTCAACGCCGCGCTATATCTTCAAAAAAATATTAATAGTTCATACATCCGAGTGAGAATCGAACCTGCGGTCACACGCTGTGTATAAGTAGTATATAAGTGATATTTGACCAGGTCGCGGCAACACGTTTACAAAGTAAACTGTCCGAGATGGGTCGCCCCGAGTCGGAAATAAGTGCGGCGAGGCAGATCGTCAAAGAAGCTGCGCACAAAGTGAAGAATGTGCACAAACGGTTCGGCGGCCATGTTGTTACGGTATTATTTGAAATGTAACATTAACTTATTCCGCGCACTTATGGACACTCGAAACTATGTGCTATGTCACTATTTCTATTTGCTATGTCTATGTACTATGGCACTAAGTAGTCTGCAGACCATATTTCGATCTAAACATACGTACTAATTAAGCGTATACTATGTACTTTTTTTAATTAATATCTTTAGGTACTACTACATACATTTCATCCGCACACTTTTCTATCTTATTTTTATATTTTACTAGTGGACCCGGACGCGGCTACGCCTGCTTGAACTATAAGAATATTTATTAAATATTATATAATATATTTATTTTTATAAGGATGAATATCAAAATATAAGTTCATTTTGGGTGACGTTTTCTTAAAACAACCAAGAAACTGCAAACCGTTGCTTAGCAACGACGGTTGTTATTAACATGGCAGAATAAATTGCATGTCAAATTAGAAAGTATTTTAATTTATTAGTACATATGTGTAATGTAATATTATATAGCCTATAGCACTTCTGAAGAATGCAGCTTTCATACAAAACAAAAACATAGTAAATCGGACCAGTAGATCCAGAGATCTTAGCGTTCAAACAAACAAACAAACAAACAAACAAACAAACAAACAAACAAACAAACAAACAAACAAACAAACAAACAAACAAACAAACAAACAAACAAACAAACAAACAAACAAACAAACAAACAAACAAACAAACAAACAAACAAACAAACAAACAAACAAACAAACAAACAAACAAACTAACTCTTCCGCTTTATTATATTAGTATAGATTTACAATAATGTTAATATATATATGATATATACATTAATTACACTATTGTTTATATACAGAACTATTATCTGTCGTAAGATTTTTTTTATGTTTACATTATTTTTATAAATTTGTACTTTGAACTATGTTGATAAGCGAGCTTAAAAGTATGTTGTCTATAATACACCACACACTGTATTCCGTATTACAATGTAAATTTAATTACACAATTATTTTAGATAGTCATTTGTACATACTATGTACTTACGAAGTATTTAATATCCTGTTGGATATTAAGTACTTTGGCACTTTTGGCACTTTACACGCAACGCAAAGTTAACATAGTTTATGCACTCAACGCTTAAACACATTGAACACTATTATACTATATTAATCATTTGATATAAATGAACAGTTCATTCTATAACATTTAGGTAACATTTTTATAAACATCACGTTCTTCACAGCTGGACAGCAGCGGTAATCCAAAAACCTTAGCCAACACTCTCAAAGAAATATTATCGGACACTATTGAAAAGACACATAAGGAAGAGGAGACCGAACTGCCTCCGACTGCGACGTCAGCCCCCGCCGTTGTACGGAACACTCCACCACCAAACAGGTCGATACTACCCTCCGAAGTTATAGATGCGATCAATTGAAGGTAGTTTTATATAGATGCGTACATACGTTTGTTACTTTTGTTATATGTTCAAATTTGTTATAATAAATGTTATATTTTTATATGTGGGTTGTTGTTTATTTATTATATTTTATTATATATGTACAAATGTACAAATGTGACATTACAAAATTTATGTTTATTTATGCTAGAAAAAAATATAATAACAACAGTAATTGTTGTTTAGCTATGAATATTCAAAATGAAGTTATTTAAATTAATAAAATTACTATCCCGTGGCTATTACCATTTTTTCCTATTATATATTTACATTTAAAAAACCGAATATACGAAACATTGAGTATAATATCTATTGTTACATTAATAATAATAATTTAATAATACATTTATTTTTTTCCTATGTAACATCTGTTGTCGTGCCTCTTTCAAACTTAAGTGATACTGGCCGTAATGTCTTTTTTCTTCTAATTTTTAAATAATCAAAAAATGCTTCACCGTGACAAGTGACACACGTCGTTGTCGATTGTCACAAAAAGCGCATCAATTTTTAAAACAAAAGTCGGTCAGTGCGTTTGAGGTCAGTGTTCGTACCACACCACGATTGAGTTTCAGTTGGTCGTAGACTGAAAAAAAAATAGCCACGCTGCGCAAATCAGTCATAAAAGTCATGAAGATCAAATTACGTTAGTAGTCAAAACTCACTACTAGTTAAACTTACCGTCGTTGACAAATATTATGTCTGTTTTAGAAAGCTTTTTGTTTATTTTTATAATACGCTTCCAATTTTTATTAATAGATACTTAGAAATGAATAGGAATATTCTTACTTTATACTTTTTCTTACATGTTTATAAAATAAATTGTATTATAATATATAGCAAGAGATCGTTTTCCATCAACATCTTCCACGGAAGATAATGAAAGCGGCAATGACTGGGAGCCTGAAGTGCGACCGCTTATGCAGCCTCGCCTGCCTCCGCCGCAGGCTATTATAGTAGGTTCCGTTCGCAAGCGTCGAGGAAACTTACCGAAGAATTCCGTTAGAATCCTGAAAAGATGGCTCTACGATCACAGATACAATGCCTATCCTAGCGACGCCGAAAAACTAGCTTTAAGCCAAGAAGCTAACTTAACAGTATTGCAGGTAGCCATATTTCATGATTGAAGTTATTTATACATTATTAATTGAAGTAATGATTTTGGGATACTTTTTATTTATTTACCATTGTGAAATTCGACTGTCGTACTTGGGACATGTTCATCCCTCCCCGATCGATGAACACGTAAACACACGTAAACTTTACGACAACAATACAATTATAGGTTTAGTAGTTAGACTATTGAGAGTTTTTTTGCCATGTGGTAGGTATGTATGTATAATATAGTTTTTTTACTTATACAAATGCATTGAACATTTCGAGAAAAAATTTAATTACATTTTAAACATTTCCTTATAATATACATAAATCTAAATTTAACTTGTATTTACATAAATGTGCGGTATTAAGTGTTATTAATTAAAGTGCAATAAAGGAAGAATAGATAATGTTATAGGTTTGCAATTGGTTTATCAACGCTCGTCGTCGGATCTTACCGGAAATGATTCGTCGGGAAGGGCATGATCCCTTAAAATATACTATATCACGTCGAGGCCGGAAGCATCCGGGCCTTGGAGTTCATTCCATGGGTATGGGGGGACATATGGGAGTTGGGTCCATGGGACCCATCAATATGGGCGTGGGACCCATGGTTGGCCTCGGCTCTACATCCACATCGAGTATGATGATGTCCAACAATATAACGGTTGGAGGATGGGAGGGTGTTGAAGTTCAAGTAAGATTTTCTGTTTATATTAATATTAATATTTATTACATATTAATATTTATTACATACTTCGTTGTTTGTGTTACTCGTTTTTTAGTTTTACTTTCATATCATTATGATTTTATCAGCCTTTCGACGCCCAGCGCTGGACATAGACCTCATTCACACAAGAATTTCATGAAAATTGTAGTTTTTAATTATTATAGTCAATACTAATATAGTCAAACAGATGTAAGTGAAGGATATTTTACGTTTAATTTTATATTTTAATAGAACGTAGCAGATCACAACGGAGTGGGCCACGACTACGGCGACGGTCTGCTAGTGTACCAGGAGAGAGACGCTCTAGGGGAAGCTGAAGAGGGCTATTCCAGTGCCATTAGCGAGGAAGAGGTCAAGTACGACCCCTCCGTGTGGCAGTCCGTCATCCGCTACGGACCAGACCAAAGTTTACACTCGATGGACAATAGAAGGTAATTTATAATTTTCCTTACAGATTTGTACATTTGAATACACTTCGAAATACAACTTAAATTTTAAAAAATGGATAGTTTTACTACTGTTATTAACATTCATTGCGTTAGGCATTAATATTGTATACATTTCTGACAACAAAAAATAATTTCAAACATTACCAATAGCTCAGTGGTGACGATGGCGACAGAGTGCGAAGAAATAGTAACGGGGGATTTGGATTCCTGGCATCCTCAGGGTCCCTTAGCCGCTCGACAGGTGAGCCCGCCTCCGCCAGTGGCCGTGGAACTGGAGGTCGCCACGACCGATACGTGGTGTCATACTTAATACTCTGTATTTATGTAAATTATTGGAAATTTTGAACGTAGCTGAGATTGAACTAAAACTTTTTAAATGATTGTCTCTAAATTTCTTTCAAAAATCGCAAAAACCGAATTTCCTATTATATAAACTAAACCAACATTGTTTACGGTTTGTCTTTATATGATGTATTTACTTTTATTATGTTTTTTTAAAATTCATGCTTTTATCCTTCACATAGCGAGATAGGCAGAGCGAACCTGGGTACCTAGTGTTAAGACGTTTTGTTACCATTAAGACACTTACGTTCCCCACTTTTCACTGATTTCTGAAGACATTGCATGTTGAGTGGCGGGGCTCAACGCTGCGCTTTGCCTCTTTACCAAAGCGAGGAAATGAAAATATTAAATATTACATTTACTACAGTGAGAATGGAACCCACAACCTGTCTGTCGCACATAGGTCGCGCTGAGTATAAAATAAAATATAACATTATTACATTAAATTTTATTCATTATGAAAATAAAATGATAATTATAATTATTTACGACCCAAGAGGTTCATATCTGCTTCGTTCACAATTTTCTTTTTATTCTTCATAAATTGGTAACTGACGAACAGACATTCACAAAACTTGATAGTGGTTAGTCTTTTAATGTAAATAATAGAGATTATTATGAAATGACCTATACATACATATAGATATGTAGTGTAGAAAATAAACGGGTAGGTAGGTAGTTTAATAATGAAAAAAATACACATTTCTTAATCAGAGCGTTATATTAGTTATTTCTTTTTATTGATAAATAAAATTATGTTATACGCAATATAGGTTCATTCCCAAGTGGAAAAAATCGTTTATCCCTTCTATTTTGCATATATTATGAGGATTTGACTAGGCATGGCTTACATGCTTGCCAACTGCGTAAAAGATGAATGGAAATAAAAAAAAGGGAAATAAAGTACAGTTGAAGGCGAGGTTGGTGTTAAAGCATATGTATTCAATCGTCGCGTCGTCGGTCCGTTGTAAAGACACGAGTGTGTAGTATATTATATGTATTATAGATTAGTTTTCTGCTTAAATCAAGCGAATAGTGTTTGATTTGATTGATATAATAAAGTGTTTAAAAAGCATACGTCTTTTCTTACAAGTCCTAGAGAATGTTTTAACGCCGGCATCACCTAAAATTGTATCTCTCAAAAAATAATCTTTTGTGCTCGTTTATCACATATATTTTTGAAAATTCACTTAAAATACGTGTTTAGGTGGTGCCGAGCGCGAGGGAAGATGGCGAGCAGTTTAAGTGTCTCTACTTGTTGGTAGAGACCGCGGTCGCTGTGAGGCAGCGCGAGAAAGAGCAAGAGCGGATAACTTGTTAATTAAAATACACTGATGTCTTTTTTATTCATACTTCCCCGCATTGTGTGGGGTGGGCACAATGTTTAGGGAGTTTGTCCTATCGGTGTCACCACGCAACGAACAGTATGGCCAACGAATTGTGGCCTCCCTGAAATTAGCTGTAGACGGCAGCACAGAAGATATTTTTTCTTGCTTTTGATTATTTCTCCGAGTGTACAATGTGTAAAAGTTACGAAAGCGTAACATCGGGACGGCCACTCGTCGAACAGTAAATATACATATATCTGCCTACCCTATAAAATACGAGGCGACAAATATATATATCTAATAATACTATTTTCTATTTAAAAGACATTTAAGATGCTCAATTACTTAAGGATATTTGTAACATAACATAAGTTATAAATGCGATTACTTTTTAATAGCCTGTAAGAGACCGGAGAAGAACAAAATCTTTATAAGCGATTAATAGCGATTTAAGAATATGTAGACATTAAATGATGAAATATTTTCTTTTTGTTTCTCTCAAACGGAATTTAACTTTTACGGCATAAAAGTAAGTCTTATTCCTTGGTGTGTGCTGAAGAAGCACTAACAGGATTTCCCAAAATATCTACGGAAACGTTAACGTGAACGTTATAAAGCACTTGGTGGTTAAAGTTTAAGTTAAAAAAAATATTACATTAATTTCATGTAGGAGTAAGTTAGATCTTTCATATAAAAGTTTGAATTTTAAGATATTAACTATTATTCGTTTTTATTTAGGTATTGGGTATACCACGTAATTCTTCGAAAATTCATCGGAAAGTGGGGAAAGGATTGCCTTAATACTAGACTCCTTTTGCCTACCCCTCTATATGCGTGATACAGCGTGAAGCTGAAAATAAAATAGTTTCGTAGTATAAATCAAGGATTTGCGATTGTAAGATGTGTCAAATAAAAAGCATATTAAATTGATACTATTTTATTTCCCGTTTAAACATATAATATGATTGTCTCTAATATTTGTAAATATATAGTCTTTAAAGTAGTAATTGTATGTCTATTTTCAAAGGCTCCATTGTACCGGCATGTTCAGATTCTAAATTTATATAATTTGATGAAATTTATTTTCTTGTAAACTTTTGTGAACTATATACATTGTTTAGACGTCCACGAATTGTTTTACGCACAAAGGTCCAGATCTTTTATATCCATAGGGACAATGTGGTACACTGATGTGATTTCCGCCGTCATTCCCTTCGGTGAACACACTGAGGCACAACACACTTAAACATATTAAAAATATAATGTTATATATGTTATGCATATTTGATTTCGATATTTAACCGATGCTAATAATTCTGTTGGAATGATGTCGAAAGCGAGCTTGTCGGTTTTTTATATATTCTAAGGTGATACCAATATCAACTTGACCTGCAAGTTGATATTGGTATCGATTTTTACGTATAATTAAAATTAAAAATGTCTGTTAGTCTATTAATTTGCTTTTTGCAACTTTTTTGGTAATATTTTCCAATAAATGTTCTATATAGCCTCCAAATGACAACACCTGTACTCGTAAATACAGATTTTTGTTTTTCTTTTTTTCATAATTTTTATTAAAGAATAATCATATAATTTAAAGCCATCAATTAAGCTCTCGTTGTTTTATTTTAGATTAAATTAGATTTAGTAATGGTGTTATATAAATGTTAACTACCTTTATTAGACCAATCCCAAAGTTTAATCTTAAAAAGCAAATAATAATTTAACCTTACAACAATTTACTTGGTAAATGTGGTTAGACATTCATATATCATAAAAATGCGGAGAAAAATAAAAGACTAATTATATTTTTAATGTTTAATATCACATTAACATATGATGCTCTATATCTCTACATTTTATTTAATACAATTTTTGTAAAATATCTAAATATAATTCTGTTTCTATTTACTCTACAAATGGCGTTAGGGCTTCAATGTTTTCCAGGCTCCATGTTCCATGCTGGCTCGGGAATATTTTGGAATGCATATGTGGCAAATTCGAGCGTCAACTGCATAGATCTTCAAGTTTCATGTATAGTAAGTAGTAGATAAGATGACTTGATTTGTTGTACGGAGTAGTTTTCCAAGTGGGTTAAATCAAATCAATTCTATGCGAAGTAGTGGACTTGGATGAGATTGAGAACAAATTTTAAGGCAAGCAAATTCAAAGCTGCAACCAAACTTATATACAGTTCTTAAATATGTTTAACTAATAAACGTGAAATATTTATCCGTCATGTTTACAAAATCTATTAACTCTTTTATAACCATAAGGACACTTTACATTTCCAATGACCATTTTATTTACAACTGTCACGGACATCTCAAGGTCGTCCACTTCTAAAGGTATTCCATAGCAGCACAGAACACTCAAAATTAACAAAAAAACAATTTTAAATAAATGCATGCTCAGATTTAATGTATGACCGATACAAACGAGCTATTGCTTTAGAGTGTTTATGTTAGTATCTGTTATAGGTTCTAAAGTCAGGTCAAAATTATATTAGAAACTTACGTAAAGTGCACTTGGAATATTAATAGTAGTAAGAAGTATGTCCGTATTAAAAATGTTATTATAAAACTGCTAAGTCTTATTTATTTATTGATCATCTCTCTCACCAGAACTTCTGTATGGCATGCTAGCCTTCGACGAGCTAATATCTCTTTACAAGGCAGTTGATGCTGTTTAATTGCGACTATAAGGGTAAGACTAAATTGTAAAACTAAAAAACAAACCAAGTAAGGCTGGGAGAAGCCGCTAGAGGAACTGTCTGGTAACATAATGATAACCTTCATGACTGCCTCATTATAATGACATCTAGATTTATTGCATTACTTAAGGTTTATTTCCACTTTGTTGTTATTTTGTTTGTTCATATTATTAGTCACATTAAGCGCAATAATTGGTGTCAATTTGGAATATTGAGAGGTATTTTTTAGAGAAAAGTTTCTCTCATCTCTTTTCAAAAGGCTTTTTTAATTCAATATGATATAATGATAGTCAGTGAAATATAGGTTGCAGTAAATTAACTACTTGATTAAAAACTGCATCGGTTGAACCTTCAGTGTTTATCTGAAAATTACAACAATTTAGACTTAAAATCAGTTAAATGCGAGTCGAGATTGTCAACGGGAAGATTGCCCGAAAACTTTTATAACATATAAAATTTGACAAACTTAAGTTTTCGGGGATAGGTGCTTATTATGTATGAAATGAATATCTACAAATACAGGTTCACGGTATGTCGGTATATAGGTTTTGATTTCGCTGCTAATTTCATACAAAATGCAGCAAAATCTATGCATAAACGTTCGTGTCTTTTGATTGAGTTGACTGAGAAAATTGATTTTATTTTGTGCTACAAGGGACCATAGATCCGAATTTTTGAGTTTACTTTCACGGTATAACTTGTTTATAAGAAAAAAAAGATGTTTTGGTATATTATTTGAGGTTTTAGAGAAAATAATAAGGAGTAAATAGTAACAACTTATTAATCAGTTACTTTTCATCACTTTTGAACAGCAAAATTGACTGCTGTAATTATCTAGTAGGTAGACTGAGAGATTACAATAGAAACGGATATACGACGAAATTGATAATATTTGAATAAACATAACATTTTGCATTTATTTTTTTAATAACATTATACTTTACCCGATTAATTTTATTGGGCCAATGGTCGATGATATCTTTATAGCTGTCCGGGAATGTTTTTACGGGTTTACTGTCCATATCATCCACTGGAGTTGAATCAATCATCTTTTTGGATGGTGTTTCTAAATAGATTATTAGCTGGAATGTGTTGCAATGGCTATGAGTATCGTGATCATTGTATGAGGAGAGGAAGTGCTTGAAATCATTAAATAATCAATTATTTTTTATAAATAAATAAATATAAATAAGTACAGTTATACGCTGTATCCCGCATATAGTAAGATAGGCATATCACTTTATAAAAATAGCTTAATTATTAAGGTTAAAAGAATTATAAATTATTTCTTTAAATTTTTTCTAATTTATAAAAGCTTACTTCAACATGACCAA
>HE669806.1:0-23148 GCA_000313835.2 Heliconius melpomene melpomene
GTTCATAATTTCCTTTAACAATTAAGAAGAAGAGTTAAGAGAAGAATAAGAATATTTTTAATATTAAACAAGTAGAGACTCATTTTGTCGGGGGTATAAAATATGCACAAATTTCATAATTGAGTCATATCTGCAAACCGCAAACACTTAATTGTGTTATAAACGAACTGAGAATAACTTCGGAACTTCGTCATTTCATTCTAGTTTAAAACAAACTAAAGCGACTTTTCTACTTATATGTGACACTCAAGCGACAGGTAAGGTCCAAAATAAACGTTGTGCATGAAAATGTCTGGCATGTCAGTAGCTTCTTACTCTATATTTCTTTGATGTTTTTTTATCATTTTTGATTTTATCATGTGCATTTAAAAATATAATTACTTTATACTTTATAATTATTTACTTTAATAACGTATCTTGTTTTTTTTATTAAAATTTTCAGAATTAAATTCAATTCTGTTATGTTAGATATTATTAAATTAACTAGCACCACAAACATATAATAAACTAATTTAACAATGTTTTTTAGTAAAATTTTATATTTCGTCATTTACGGATGGATGGTTTTTTGTCCCAATAAAGAATAATATACGTTTTTAACGATCATATGTTGTTTCTTTCTAAATCGATGAATAAATATTCTTGGGACAATGTAAAACAGCAGTAAAAGTAATATCATATATTTCCCAGACATATAATGTCTTAATTATTGCTACCATCAATGACTATAGCTAACTGCAAACTACACTTAATACGAGTATATTACGAGGCACAATAAGCCTGTGAACAGTCAGTGCTAAGTTTAATTAAAGATTCATGATAAATCGTCGCCGGAAGCTGCATTCTACGCCGCGTCTCGCCTCTCGCGTCTCGCACGTGAATAACGTCCGTTCCGCGAACACTTAAATAACTTAAGCCAGTAACCTAACAATAAATTCATGAGGCTCTCCGCGCATTCCTTTTGTTTGGGAACGCCGCGTGCTAATTGGCAGGAAGCACCGTTTAAAACGTCTCAAATGAGCTGGTGTTACCTTCATTATTATCATTAAATGGATATAACCCATCATATATATATACGTTGCATAATTGCTGAGATATTGAGTTAAAATTTATTTTTGAAAATATTTAAAAACTTGACGTGACAGAAGTCCATTTTATTAAATTTTATATTAAGATATTTTATTGTGATCGTGCAGCTAGAGTATCTACGCCTAATTTAATATTGTGCGCTTTTGTTGTGGCACGCTGAGAAGTCTCGAAGCCTTTTCAAAGACACCTCCCGCCTCGCGACGCTATTCGTGAGCGAGAGGAAATAAAGTTATGATTTATGTTGTGAAATATGTAGGCGGAGAAAGAACGTCCTAAGCATTCTCAACGCGGAATGTCGTTATGGACGTAAATTTTGTACGCAGGCAATCGACACTGTATACAAATAAAATAATGTAAAAACGTTGTTTGTTTATATTTCTTTGCTTAGACTACGTATATACGATTTTGTTTGTTAGTTTGAATTATATTTAATTTATTTTATTTTATTAAGAAATATAGATTTTTTTTCTATAATAGACAAATCTGCATTTTCAATAGGTAAGTTTGTTCACTTCGTTGTCATATTCATAGAAACTTATCAGACTCTTTTAGATTTACCAAGTTAAACATTATTAAAACAAAATAAAACAAAACTTTTTTGTTTGATGAGATACATATTGTTTAACACAAATATTAAACAATATCTATCACCAGTTTATATTTTATTTCAGAGACTACGATCATATAAAATAGAGAAAATAGAAAGTGAAGCATTTATCTGTTCGCCGTGACAGTCAGGTCATGTTCTTAGCTCGATTTGACGGAGGTCGAGCGTGGCCTGCCTCGATTAGAGCGCTAGTCCCGCTCGGATTTGATTACACTCCGACTGCAGATTATTATAGCGAGACGTACTGTATCTATATCGTATGGGTTTCCTTTAATATATATTTGCATTCATTGATATGAAAATAGATATCATCCACATATTACATAGATTGGATGAAATATGTGTATTTCATATTTTAATCCAAAGGAATACTGTATGTATTTGATAAGAGTAATTTAGCATATGTTGGTACTTATTTTTATAAAGCTAATATTATAAGAAGATTTTTTATATTAAATATATCAAACTAATGTAGTGAAATAACCTTTTGTTGTTTAAAACGTTAAGAGTAAATCACGCGTCTGTATGATTCAATTGTCTAACCGCCACTGACCGTCTTCAAGTCGACCTACGTCACGTCGACTGCCAAGCGAAATGTCACGCTCTCCAATAAAATTAACACGTACACAGGGTCCACCCACAGAAGCAAAACTGTTGCTAAAACGTTTAGACCTCTGATAACGTTTTGCTGAGTCAAGTCGACGTTAATATAAACATTTATAGAATTTGAAAATATTAAAAGATTTACAAACAAATGTAAATACAGCTTGTAAAATGATATATTAACCATTTTCTTCAAATTCGTGTAGAATAAAATTGAGGTCATCGTAGCGCAGTGGGCCTGGAACAGTTTGAAATCCACCTGGAAAGATGAATTAATTATCTTTTCTCGCTCTAGTAAGACAAAGTTGTCTCTGCTTATGCTGCTTTATACCGTGTCCAGGTCCAGATTTTATTTTTCAATATTCTTAACAGATTTTAATGTGGCTTTGACTAATAGACAGAGTGGTTCAAGTGGAACAGTTATGCATATTACATTAGCGTTGTTTGAGCAGGCGAACCCGCAAGCAGAACACTTGTGTTTCATCAATTATTTATACAAACGACACCATAATGTTTTTTTGTTGTACAGTTGATATTAAAAGGAACGTGAGTGTTTTCAGTCCAAACTACTGTTGGGGAATGAAGAAATCTAAATCACAAGTCTCAATAAACTTTTTATGTCTGTGAGCATTGTAAACGAAGTAACATATCGTTTTATTGATTCCTTAATGTATTTAATAAGGTTTCTTTTATTCCATAGCTTCCTATTCTTATAATTTCAACGGAGGGCTTATTAAGTACTTTAAAAACTAAATAAATAGAGTATAAAATAAATTAAATGATTAGGGTAAAAATAAAAGAATAGATTAAATACATAAAAACAAATAAAAGATTTGGAGCCAGGCGTGCTGTTGAGCGGAGAGGCAATTGCCTCTAACCGCGACAGGTTGTGGGTTCGAGCCCCACTCGAGGAAATGAAATATTTAATATTTTCATGTTTTCGCTCTGGTGTTGAGGCAAAACGCGGTGTTGAGTTCCGCCACTCAACAAACTAAATTGGGAGCGGAGTGTCGTAATACTAGGTTCCCTCTGCCTAACCCGCTGCGTGCGGGATACAGCGTGAAGCTGATTTAATTTTGATTTTTAATTTTATAAATATATGAGGGATAAGATATCGTCAACTTATTAAATAAGTTTATACATCTTAGTTAACTACATAGATTCACCCGGCTGCATTTAGAACAGTCGGAATGCAAGCAAGGTCTAATGTAATGCGATTCCACTACGAACATTGGGCAATGGGATAGAACTAGATTCCAAGCAAGCATTTAGCTCCTATCATCTCAGCTTGGCTCTGGATATCAATAACTATGTATTATGTTAAAAGCGCTTAACCCGTAAACTTTACTTGCTCTATATATACGAGCTTATTTATTTGCGTCATTATTATGGTTTTTTATTAGAGTTGCCTCAATATACATGGACTTTGACTCGAGATGGTCTTGCACGTGAAGGTATGAAGCTGAAATTAATATGAAATATTCAGATCTACGGTTCTTTGGAGCCCATGATCACAAATCCAAAACTATCTTCTAAGTCAACGCAACTTCATGCATCTTTTTGGCTGCTTTTTATTAACTTCGCCATGTAATTAAAATCTATAAGGTACTTCCCGTGGACCCCAGTTATGAAATTTAGCAGGAAGTGAGATCTTACAATAGAAATAAAAAAAATGTAGAAAGAAAGAAAACATGGATATATATTACATAAGTAAGTGCTATGTAAAAGAATTCATTATTAAATTGCTTTCCAGCCTGCAATTGTCTGTGTAATGCTAAGTAGGATTTAAGGCGCAATACGTGCACGTTTGGAGGAAGAAGTAATGTTTCAGGTGATTTACTGTTCTGGAGCTTTTCTAATTTAAGGCGGATTAAAAAGAACTAATTTGACTTAAATATTTTGTATGTGATGTTTAATCTGTATTGGTATATAGGTATATAAGGATGTTCACAATTTTTATTTCTTAATAAATTGTGTTTTTACACAATGGTACAAGCATGTGTCAGTAACCCTACGGTGTGTGTACGATTCTTATTCAGAGGAATGAATTATTATTTATTAAAATTTTTATTTTTACGCTCTAGTACCAAGACAAGAAGGACGGACGGCCACGAATATTCCGCTGAAAGTGGAGAACGGAGTGTCTTAACACTAGGCCCCCTCTGCCTATCCTAATAAAAAAAACTGAAAAAAAAATACATCTCTTGATATTTTACTTCATCTTGTACACGCTGTACATCAAAACGCTTTTACAAATGTTATGTATAAGTAAATTAGTTTATTTCCTCCAGGCGACAATTTAGCTCACGCTCTCGTCACGAATTGTCGGCGAGGGGGTAAATGCAAACTATTAAGGAAATACAGCAATTCAACCAGCCCTTACCCCCCATTACAGCGCAATCTTACACCGGGAAAATTATAAGCAACACCTTCTTATGCCGTGCTCGAAGGCAGTAACACGCGCCGACTGCGAGCTGGCAATAAGCGAACGGACGCCGTCTCTGTTAATATTTCATATCAGTTTCAGGCAACTTCTAGATAACTGTGGAATGTGAAATTGTTCACGATACATTTGAAAATTTCTATGTTTTTAATTATTTAGGAATCTAATGTAGTATTATGAAAATATTTTTCAAAGGAGGAATGAGGTATGAAAGTTCATCTCAAGTAGAAATTGAACCCACAATATATCACGTTTACAATCGTAGCGGGGTTTGAACTCGCACCTCTGGTAAATTGGCCAAGCGCTCTGACCACTAAGCCATACGTTCTCTGCAACATACGTCAAATGTCTTATATCAGAAGTGGTGGCTTGTGACATATTTATGTTATTAGCATATCTGTGTAATTATTATGTTAAAATATAATAAAAATAGCATTCTCTATTGCCAAATGTTAATTCCAAGCACTTATTTTTTGGGAGCGAAACTAGAATATCTCACAATAATAATAAGATAAAATTAATTTCGACGTAGATTTATTGATGACGTTTGGTTTAGTGGTCAGAGCACTTGGATGGTTTCCAAGGTTCAAATTTCTGTGCTTTCAAATTTTAGAATCTTCCCTTAATGTTTAATAAGACTTTTAATTATTATGTATTCGACTTAATAACAGAGAATATTATTTTTCTATAAAAAAATATATTTTTTTTATTTATTTAAAAACTACCTACTACGAATATTTAGCTTTATGAACAAAATAATAACAATTTACCCTGTTTACATTATTTAAATTAATATCTACATTAATTATTAACAAACATAAGATAGAGGAACGCGTTTCCACTAAATTGGACTAAAGAACCACAACGTCGCGTAGCAGCGACATCGGCGTTAAGAAAACTACGAATGAATTTACAATTCTGTATGTGAGCTCACCTGTACTGGACAAATGCTAAAACTCTTTCCCGTAACTCGCTGCACTGAATTTAAATGTCGTAAACAAACAACACAAACAACATGTACCCTACATATACATATATAGGGTACGTAGGTACCGCGCGGTAGGTCCAACTATTTGCCAAACTCTGTTTATCATTCAGTTTTTGCTTGCACCGCTGCGCCACACACCTTCCACTTCAATTTCCACAATCAATCTAAATTTTAAAACACCATTTTTTTATATTCTGTTCACGTCATATCTGAAATATTCGTTCACATGTTAAATAACTTCTAAGTTAATTAATTTAAGTTACTTTTATATCATAATATTTGTAACATTTAATTTTTCTTTTGGTAATTTTCGGTAGTTTTTATTATTAGGAAAACGACAGAGTGAAATATAATTTTAACAGAAATTAGAAAATAAGAAATAGCTACAATAACAAAAAATATAATTTTTGCAAAATACGTGTACGAGTCAAGCTATGTACGTTAGTGCTCCACATCGACGAGTCAGGCAGGTGCTACACAAAATTGATTTGCGCAGCGTCAATCCTGCGACTCGCACTCAATTGATGGCAACTTATTCATGTTGACGAGTGCATCAAGTGCTACGAGTTTCGGATGTAAAACGATAGAAAGATATCTATCCGTAAAAGCGAATTATAATTATATATAGGTACAATACGTACTCGTATGGAGGGAGCATAGTGTTAAGACACTACTAATTCGGGAGGCATTGCGTGTTAAGTGACGAAACTCAACTTCACGCTTTGCCTCGACACTAAAGCGAACAAATGAAGATTAAATATTTCATTTCCTCGAGTAGAAATCGAACCCACAACCTGTCGCATTCACAGTCACCCGTTTGTGCCTCTGCGTCACGATTAGCCTCTAAATAATATTTAATAGTAGATTAATTATACATATTTTATTTTGAAGATTGACGGAATTTTTAAAGAGCAAATCTACTAAGACAGCAATGTAAGAAAGAGGCACTTTATCTAAGAGTAACACGCTCTGTCCTTGCCGGGGAGAATCTACGCCAACTTGTTTCTGTAAGCATGAAATATAGTATGCCACGTCACATGTCATATTCCTTGCTACGATTTTATTCTTACATATAAGAAAGATTTCTTAAATTTAAGTATTATATAAAATAAAAGTGTAGAGTACAATAATATAAATAATAGGAAATATCTTTTAATATTTCAAAACCATTGTTAGAAACTTCTCATGTAGGCGTAAAACTTACTATACGTAGTATCGAGGAGTTTTCACGAACTAATCGACCGGTGTCAGTCGTAAACGCTCGGTGTTTGGAGTTAGAAAGTTTCCTTTTCGCAGGGAATCAGCGCGATGAATTATGCATGGGAATTAACTTTGACGTCAGATAAGCAGCGGAAAGATTTATTAGTCGATATGATGTGTAGAAAACAATTCAAGTTGTTTGCACTTTCTGAAATATGGCCTTTGTTTTATTGTAAATGTGTCAAACTTTCAGCGTTTGGATAAAAATGTTTTAATCTAACGTTTTTCCGCTTTTTTTTAGTTTTATTATTTATTAATTAAAATTAAATAGAATCCGACCCTGTATTATGACTTCTTCAAATGTGGGTAAACCTAACTTCATTGTAAACGGTCATGGTCAAATATGTTTAAATTATGTCAATGTACCCCCTTTCACTTACATTTGTTAATTGAGTATTTGATATTGTTTTCTTTTTGTTATTTACCATGTTTGCTGATTCCAACGCTCACATTGATTAATATGTATTTATTTAAGATAACTCTGTATTTCTCTTTAAGTGAAATGTAATTTCTTTTGAGAAATAAATAAACTCTTTAACCACAAATCAATGAGAAATGCAAAAAGCATTATTGTAACTGCATCACTTGTATTTTTATCTGACTTACGCACGCTCCTCGAGAACGGCCCGGAAATTTAACTTCGTTAAGAATGAAATATGTCCCGTCGTTATTCCACGGCTTGTTGCGCGAATACTTACATTTCCAGTTTCTCCACCTCTAGTTTTCTCATCAGACCCAACGGAAATAATTTTAACCGGGACTGAGTTATGACAAAACTCCAACGGACATTGCCGCATCCGTAATGAGAATGGAGTCGAGATATGTCCATAATTTATTATCACATGCTGGTGTTCAGACCAGCTCGGAGCAAGAAGTCGAATGTTTTTGTCCTGTTTATCCTAAACGAGCGACGTTTGTTAGATATCCGGTACACAGCATTATAATATATTACATTACATTATACGAAGTACTATAACATTCTAATCTAAAGGAAATATTCACAAAGTGTTCTGGAGTCTGCAAAGAGATAGGATAAGTTCTCAGTAGGTGTCGCAAAGAAGTATTTAATTAAATTTGGCTGCGAGGTCTCTTCACTTTACATCGCCGTCGCTAATCACAGGTAGGCCGTTGACACGTACGCCCATTTGAATACCTAACTCTTCCTTTGTAACTCCCATCGCCTTTATTTGATAATCAAATACTATGAAAATATTTTAAAATTAATTTTAATTTAGATTTTTTGAGAGGCCACCGTAGCACAAGTTTGCGACTGTAAACGCGACGGTCGTGGGTGCGATTCCTACTCGGGGGAATGAAATATTTAATATTTTTATTTCCTCGAGGGACGCTAGTTTTTCTAATAAAAAAAGAATAATTAAAAAATATTTTACTTTTGCACAATGAGACTCTTTAAATAAGATTTTTGACGCATGTCAAATACAATTTTAATTATTTCAATTTTACAAAGCTCACTGCTATATATTTTACTTATAAACATTATGGAAGTACACAATATAAATAATTCAAAAACCCATGACAAACGAGTCACTAGTACATATTCAGAAATTTATTTTGGAGATAGTAATAGTGTAGACACAGCTTCCGAAACTTATGACATTGAACCTTGCAGATATGAGTCACTGCATGAAAATATGAAGGATCAATGGGTTTCACCAAGTGACCTTCTAATTGGTAAAATACAGCTGAAACCTCCGTTCACATCAAAAATTACTAGAGGAAAAACGCACAAAGGTATATTAACTATTGGAAATATAGTCTTAGAAAATGAGAGGAAAAATTTTTTAAAAACATTGTTAAAATTATTAAATAGTAATAGTGATTCATGGGAATATCTACTGAGCCATGAGCAAGAAAAAGTCATCAAAAAAGTTAAAGAAATTTATAAAAATATATTTAAATATAAAAGTGAAATAATGAGAGACGAACTAACTAAATTTTATGAGGAGTCTTTACAAGATTTAGACAAGTATTTGAAAAATGAAATGCAAACAATATTGCAAACAGCTTATTCAAGTACAATTTCTGACTTAAATAACCAAATACATCTGAAACTTAAGCGAGAAAAAGTAATATTAGAAAATATATTGCGTAAGAAATATGACAATGAGATTAAAAATATAAAAAAATATTACGTGCTCCTATTCAATAATGAGCAAAAGAGATACAATAAATTGCTTGGAAAAGTGATAGCTGAACGTAACGAAGCAATTCAAATATTTTATAAACAATTTGAATCACAACAAATTACTAGCACAATGTATATTATGACTATGGAAAGAAAGAAATGCAAAGTGCAAAAAATGAGATTAGATAACTTACATACAGGAATATTAACAGAAAAGTTAAATGAAATTAAGAGAAGAATGGAAGACATAGCTTCATTAAAAAAGAAAGATGCAACAATCTCAAGTATAAATATTCAATGGCAAAATAATATTAAAAATATTCTGAATCTATTCTTAAAATTTATTAGTTTTTCTTTGAAATTGTTACCGGATCAAACACGATTCCTACTTGACTTAGAAACTATGATGACATTACAATTGCAGGAATTACAAAGAAATAAATTAAATACATCTATTTTAATTAATGATAAATCTGAAGAAAATATTTTTAAATTTCAAAAATCTGATAAAGAAATAAAGGATTGTGAAAATGAGCCATTCGTTTTGTACGGTGATATGTCAGATCCTATTCCTTATCAATATGGTAGTAGAGAAACTATACCTCCAGATGTAGATTTACCATATTTTAGAGTACAGAGACAATTCATTTATGCAAAATGCCATGGATTTGAAAACATAAAAAAAATTTTAGAATCCCAAAAATGTCAATGTCATAAAATGCAAGATTCGGAAAAAAATATAATTGAAACAACTGATGAAAGATTGCCTTCACCATCTTTAGCGATGACAAGTGAATCATCATTCGAATCACTCTTCGTAGATGAAGTTCCAAGACTTCAGGAATGTCCTACTAGAAAATGCACCAAGTGGCTAGAGAGCCCTTCTTTCCCTCTTCTTAGTTCTTATGTAGACTATACTGAAGAAAATTTTAGGAGAGTTACCGCGATACTCGAAGAAAGACCTGCACAAGTCTCTATACCCAGTTTAATTAGCCCTAAAACTATAGCCTATCGTGAATTACCATTTTGTGCAACAAAAGAATCGCACCACACAATGGGTACGCAATGTTCGAGCCAAGACGACATGGTATTCTCGCAACCGATGTGTCCTTGTACGGAACAATTATTTATAAGACATGCTAACACATCTAAAGGGTGCCAAATTAAAAATTTAGAGTCAAAACGTAAATTATCATTGGAAAGAATAGTCAGAGAACATCCAAATTTACTTAAAATATTCACTGATGAATGTTTTGATTATAAATTATAACTTCACCAAGAAATTTTAAAGATTTAAAAAATTACAAAATTTAATTTAATTTACGCCATTTTCATTTTAATTAAAGAAAAACGATTAATCGTTTAGGCCTACATTTAATGGTTGATGGTTGTAATTAACATTTCCACATAACAAGTCAGTAATTTAGGCGTTCCAACCAGGTGAGGACGTTAACCGGTCCCGGAGATCACAAATTACTTGCAGTGTCTTCGCGGTCTCAACTAAACTATATTCATTTGTTCTTGTTTGCTATACTGTATTTGTGAACGCAAGTTCCAACGTAGTATGTGCTAAATTTTGGGAAGAAGCTTTTATGAAATTGGTAGAAGATAAAAAAAATTAGAAATTTAATATTGTCTTTTTATTTTATCTCCACCACCTTGAACAGTTAAAGAAAGTTTTATACATTTATTTAAAAAAAATATTGCATAAAATTAATTGAGAGCATAATTATGTAAGCCGTGCTTCTCAAGTATTTCCCATTAAACAAGTGATTGATATCCCATAGCAAATATAAAAAACCTGACTACCATAACTACTGGCAGCACAAAAAAATCCAAATTTCTACCTAACACATAGAATAAGAGCAATATTTTTATTAATAATTTTCAGCATTATACAGAACCTAAATATGCGATTAATATTAAAAAAATATATTATAATAAATAATGTGGATAAAGTTAATTGGTGACAAGTGAAAATATTTGGCGTGTTCTATACGATCATATAAATTACACCCTTAGCTAAGAATAATGTAGGGACGGGTGTGAGCGGGTATATCAAGCGTTAAGGTAAATTTACACAAGCCGGTAACAACCTAACTTATTAAGTCGTCACGTGTCCCGACGCCGTGTTAACGCCGAGACGAGACTTATGACATTCCTCTCGCAACGTACGATTACATCTTTGAGATTAGTGCTCTGTTTTATGTAAATTAATTAAAGCAAGCAGGCTTTGAGGCCAGTCGTGGCGTAGGGCACAAGCATTTGACTGTAAAAGTGACAAAATGTGAGTTCGATCTCCTCTAGTAGAGACTTGTCTGATTGTCCTGATTTTTTTACTCTGGTTTCGAGGCAAGACGCGGCGTTGAGTTTCGCCACTCAACCCGCAATACCTCCAGAATTTGGCGGGAAGCGCGGAACGGAGTGTCTTAACTTCTTCTGCCAACCTACATGCAGAATACAAATGTGAATTTGAAAAAAAAAAAGTATAGTACATATAGTTTTTTAAAATGAAATCTGCTGCATAGTAGATAAAATAGGTATATATTTAACCTATCAAAAACTCTCCACTCACCGCCTAATTTCGAGATAATATTTGTTAAGTGGCAGAACCTTTCTAATACCAGACCAGGAAAAAAAAATATGATCGTCACAAGATGAAAATCGAACTCACAACCATAATCTCAAACATACAAATTCTAAAGAACTGCAATTCGCAACACTAACAACACATTTATTTAGACATTATAAATAATATAATTTAATTAACAAGATGTCCATTATTTACAGTGTAAAGTTTTAAATAACCATATGGTGTGTGTAAATGCTTGTGCATATTTATTTTCCTTCTATATATACTTATTATACTAACTAAGTACAAGGTTCAAAAATCTAAATCTATCGAATATAATAAAAGCTTTAAATAGATTTCCTTCGAAGTAAAAGCAGTGTTATGTTAACTTGACGTTTCGCCGTTCCATAATATTGTGTTAAGCAGGAGTCTCTGTGAAATCTGTCACAACTGTACTGTCTGAATAAACTTACTATGTCCAGTCGACAAGTATTCATTCGTCTTTGCGATTTTTTTTAATATATGGATACGTATTTTTGTGTTGAAAATCAATATACCATGTAACGTAAGAAATATTGCTAATTTCCATGTAAAATACAATATATGTAAAATATAATTATATTTTTTTATATTTTAAAATATTATTCCACATTTATTTACATCACTAAACTTCTATATAAAATTATGATAGAATTAAGGTAAAATATATGTACATAAATATAATATGCACATTGTGTACACTAGAGAATTTTCAAAGCATAGTAGACGCATCACGATTATTGATCAAACACCCTCAACTCTAACCAACCCACGTTTTGGGATGCTTTGGCCGCATATTTTCCTATTTGGTTTTATTGTCTTTTTAAGTTGGAATATCTTGCCAAGCCTCATACAAAGCACAAAGGGCTATATAAAAATATTTCTTTACTTTCGCAATATGTAGTGTCTACATTTTTTCCATATAAATATATACCTAATAGAATGCCTAATTGCATATGCCTAACAATTATTATTCCATGCAAAACTCATTATTTGCAACATACTGGTATTCTGTGGGACAGTATAAAATGAAATCCACTGCTGCAAAGTGCTTTGTATATTTCCACAATATAAAAACCAGTATACGTCCTGCTTGTATCGTAACCAACGTTTCCAGGTATTTCCGTACAGTTATTTACAATACGATCGGTAGTGTAGCAACGCCGAATAGATTTACGCGACGTTCGCACTGCATATCGGCAGGCATGTTTTTTCACGGACATTTAATCTATATGGTTCAGTAAATAAAGTGATCAAAATAATTAAATTTCCTTTATAACTCAAAAGTGATGGATAAATTAAAGAATTTACGGAAAGCGAAGAAACCACGTAAGATCTTAAAAGTGACTTCATCTAAGTATGAAGGATCTAAAGTTATGCAGGATAGTAGGATGTACTGGAATAATATATTAAAGAGCTTCCCCGGTACAAGTGTTGGACCAGTGAGTAAAATGATTTTATGTTATAATTTAATTTTGATAATTCACGCTGTATTCCGCACGTAGCAGGGTTACCAGAGTGAACTTGGGAACCTCATTCTAAGACACTATGTCCATTAAGATATCGTTTCCCAATTCCCGACGAATTTTCGGGGCAATGCGCTTTGCTTCGTTACCTGAGTAAAGAAAAGAAAATATTAAATATTTCATTCTACCAAGTGGGAATCGAACTGACAATCGTCACGTTTACAGTCACACGCTTGTGCCTCTGCGCCACCACGGCCTGAACCGACAATTAAATCAAATATTTTAAAATAATAAAGTTTATATCTATTATTTTTTATATTACGTATTATATTACAGATACAGGAAAAAGAAATGAACCTTCTGCCAGAGATTCTCCCTAATAATCTTTACAAAAGTGTTTGCAATATATTAAACATCCATATGCCTTCAAAAGAAACAAAGAAAATTAATGAAATTCAAGGTACCCAATCAACAAAAATAAAGAAAATTAAATTGCTGTTAGCTTTACACACCTTCCACCTATAATTATAACAAGAGAGTATAAAGTAAAGAAGTAGAATTAAGATCTTTCTCAACTTTAAGCAACATTTTAGGACTATGCTTTTTAAATGGCTGATTTCATGGCTGCAAAAATTAATTTAAATATTGAATGGAGAAGGAACAAGCTTTTCTTGCAAAAACAATACAGCAATGCGGCGTCAATTTATTATGTCAATATATTAGGTGTTTACCTAATATAACGACATAATAAATTGACGTAATAACTAGTTTTAGTTATAATGTTATTTTACAGAACAAACTCCACGTAAATTAGTAAAAGAATTACTCTTATCACGCAGACAAATTGTAAACATCAATAGAGATTTGGATTCTGATACAGACGTTGAATTTGTCTCAAGGTGAGCTATAAATATTACACTTTAAATATATATTTTTTAATAATTATTATAATAAAAAAATTAAGAGTTCATTAATAAATTAGTAAGATTATAGAGCTAATAAGTATGTTGGTTTTTTAAATATTGAAATAAATAAAGGTGAGCTGAGCACGTCAACCTAACACGCTATCACTGCGTGAGCGGTCGTACTTTGTCCATTCCATTGTAAATTCTTCTTTACTAGTCTCGAGTACTCGCACTACACACCTGGGACAATGTCCACTGTCCAGTAACCTTTTCACTACTACAGTATTTTTTTCATTATAGTTATTTTGAAGCGTAATAAGAAATTATGTAGTTTAGACATGTGTGTGCTATATTTTTTATTTCTGAAAATAATAGATAATGAAAACATATGCATTAAAACTGCTCTACCAATTCCCCCTTTAGAGAGAGATATTTAAAGCCGGCTTTATGAAATCAGTATTATAAATATTAAAGTTATATTAGATTTTGAACCCACTGTGACATAATGAGGCCAGTCGTGGCGCAGAGGCACAACTGTAAACGTAGCAGGTTATAAGTTCGATTTCCACTCAAGGAAAGGAAATATTTAATATTTTGACTATAATTTTTTAATAATTATTTTTTTAAATTTTTAATAATTTTTTTTTGATCTTCGCTCTATTGTCTAGACAAAGCGCGGCGTTGAGTTTCGCCACTTAACACGAATTTGTAATTGAATTTGAACTACACAGTTTAACCGTGAATCTGTTTTAACACCGGTTCCAGTGTTTAGTAATTTATCTTATCGCGTGCTCGTATATTGCCTATCACTTTAATCAGTGATAAACATCATACGATATCATATACTGTAGCCTATTCTATTCCTTATACGTGTATCATACTTTAGAAAAATACTTTTTTATTTTTATATTTATTACTGTCGTATGACATTTTATGATGTTTACGTTAAATATTTTTTTTATGTCCATATTTTACACAGTATTGTATGTATTGTATTTTTTACAATTTTCATAGATTTTTTGCCTTAATTTTAATTATCATATATACAGGTTGGAATTGTCAGCGCCACTTTAAATGAAACCACAGTTTAAACTACTCTTTAAAAGCCTAATATAATTCGGAAAAAAAATAATTCTCAAAAATGAAAAAGTTTTTTTTTTCAAACAAAACAAATAATAAAATTATCGTTTTAAAATAAAACGCCATTTGTAAAGTATAATATAGACACGCACACACTTACCTGTCAAAGCGGCAACGTCGCATACGTATGTGTGCGTGACACGAAATACAGGTATTGATAAAAATCGTGAAATGTAAAAAAAATCCTACGTCCAAACCGTTGAGGTACCTTGATTATTTTTTTTAATATTGAGTTTGAAATATTTTACCCTATACGCAGTTTCAGTAAAAGAAGCGCTGCCTCTTCCAGCCTGTATAGCGCTAAATTTTGAATTTCATAATTATAAATTAATATCATAAAATTGAATTTAAGTTATCAATTTTTTTTAAAAAATGTTTCTATAATATCATAATCTTTTTATATTTTATTATTTAATCATTAGTGATGAAGAAGTGGCGCCAAATATACATCAAGAGTTTCTAAAGAAACCAGAAAGGCAGCAGATCACGTGGTCCACACATTATCTAGAACCAGAAAAAGAAAGTGAAAAAAGCTTAGTGAAAAAAGCCGATGATCTTACGGACAAAGTATTTATATAAAGATAATAATTTCTAAATTCATATATGAATCTTAATGCATTTACTGTGTTGGAGATATATTTTTGTTGGAAAAGTTATTTCATACAATTTCTTATATTTTTTTTCTAAAAAGGTATTTTTCTTTCCTAAATGTGAAATAACATTAAAAAATGTTATATATATGATAGGAATGCCTCCAGAATGTGTCCTTGCTATTATAAAGAACAAATTTTTGGTCATTTACAGATAGCTCATAACTTTTGTGACTATATGAAGCAGTTAGGTGGCGATCAACAATCACAACTTTTTACTCCAAAAGCTATAAAAGAACTTTTTCAGGTAAAAATATAATATTATATTTTGATAATGTTGACACACTTCTATAGTAGGTATAGCTTCAAAGCTGATTTCAAAATGTTTTTATGTGCAGATCGAATTTGACACTCACGTGGCAAGAAGTTTACAAGTGGTGCCCAAAGAAATGCCAACTGTAGAAGAACGAATTGCTAACGTAACAGAAAATCCTGAGGTTGTTTATGGTTCTTTCGACATAACTTCAATTAATAAATTTAAAAAAATAAAAATAATATTTGAAAATTTATTTAATCTGCACTTTAATAATTCCAACTATTAATATTTTAGAAATCTCGATATGCGGCTCTAGCTCGTGAAATATCGAAAGACATGGAAGCGGAACGTCAGAAAGACAATATATGTGCCTTTAATCGAAGTCTACCGAATAAGCAACAATGGCGCGCTCCTCGAAACGACACCAAAAATTTGTGGCAATCAGCACGTCACGTACCACAGGATCTCGTAACGTTGAAAACTGTTTGGGAGGGTATTACCAACCTTAGGTGAAATTATTAGTCTTACTAGAATTTTATTATTTGTATTAACCATATCATCAAGTTTGGCTTTTCACCTGAATCTGATTTTTAAATTGCGTATTTGACTTACCAGAGGGAAGAAGTCAGATCCAAAGGATGATTGCCTCATAACAGAGAAACAACTAGAGATATTTAGAGGGCTGTCACACTTTTGTGAACGAAACGGCCTCCTATACAACTTTTGCTTAGATATCATTAAATTGGTTTTTTGCTGCAGCTGGACTACATGAGATGAGGAATACATGAGATGTGCTAGTCTTCAAAATAATTATACTCTACTAGCGGACGCGCGCAGCTTCGCTTGCGTATTTAAGGGTGAATTCTAATAACCCATGAAACATGTTTTCAATGAAATATTTTTAAGAGTCTTAATTTCAAACTTTATAAAAATCGGTGGCGATTTAAAGATTTTTCCATACAAACTTTCAACCCCTTATTTGAACCCTTAGGGGGTGAATTCTGGAAAACTATGAAACATATGTTCAATTAAATATTTTTAAGAGTCTGAATTTCAAATTTTATAAAAATTGGTGACGATTTAAAAAAAACCTATACAAACTTTCAACCCCTTATTTGCACCCTTAGGGGGAGAATTCTAGAAAACGATGAAACACGTGTTCAATTAAATACTTTTAAAAATCTAAATTTCAAATTTTATAAAATTCGGTGCCGATTTAATTTTTTTTCCATACAAACTTTGAACCCCTATTTCACCCCTTTAGGGTAAAAATTTTTCAAAATCCCTTCTTAGTGGATGTCCAGATTACGAAAGTAAACTTTTGTCCAAATTTAACGTTTCTACCATCATCGGTTACGGCTGTGCGCGCGTCTTACCTCAGTCAGTGAGGACAAGTCCTTTTATATATATAGATTAGTTAAAAAACACATAAAGTTTCATTCAATTAATATGGCTATTAACATGGTCTTTAAAAAGTCAACTATTTATTAATTTCATTCAAAATTATAATGTATAACAATAAAGATGCTAACTAATATAACTAATGTTAAATTTTTGTTTTATTAGAAGTGTTAAGGAGTATTGCCGTTGGATGATAGAACACCCAGAATATCGAAGAGCTCCATATCTCAGAAGCCTCGGCATGTTCGACTCTGCATTACTAGACGCCAGGCTTACCTTCGAGGTTCAGCAACAACTATCACCCATGGTGTCTCCAACAGATATTCCAGCACCTATTGACCATATTCGCAGAAGACTGTCAATATTAGCTGACAGTAAATCTATAGGTTGACTGCTGTTTGTGTAATAAAGTTTTTACAATTTCAAAACAACTTTATTTAAAATCCTTTGATAAGTACCATCAATCATCATCTTTCTATTATATATTTACTCTGAAACATGAGTCTAGAAAACATTCATTGAAAAACTAGTATTAAAATCAAATCAATCAAATCAAATGAAAAAGTAAAAGTCGTCGAAGATATAAAAGAATTATCATTGGGTCTCTTCCCTTTTTTTTCATTTTAAGTAACTGTTTAGGATGTATTTATCAGTTACTGGTTGTTTTAATAACCATTCTTGGTTATTGTTATAATTACAGACATGTATATTTTAATATATGTTTAGCCTACATTTATTACGTATCTATAATAGGAGCGGGAATGAACTGTGAAAGCGGGTTCAAATCTCAACGATATTAACTCTAGCAAAGAAATAATAAGATTGTTTAAATTATCTGATGTAGATTGTTTAAATATTAAAATATATAATCTTTTAATAAAGAAAAAATCTAGTCCAATATGTAATATTTAGGGAGAGTATTTTTCTTTTCTTTTAGTTTTATTTTTTAGTATGGTATGGTAGTTATCGTGTCAGTTCATTCATATCTGATTACAAACAACTGTTATCAGCGATCTATATATTTATAATATATTGTGTTTTCATTCTGTTTATACCAACCAACCCAAGAACCACTTCCTCATACTCCTGCTCTTGAAGTGAAATGAAAAAGTGAAAAACTTATAAATATGCTGCATTAAAATTTATTACATTTTTGCATTCATGTGATAAAAAATATATATTTCTAAGTATTTATAAAAAAATATACAAAACTCTTCAAACACTGTAAATAGAAGATAAAATTCATCAACTCATTTGAAATTTCACATAATTTTATTTAGTACCTACTTCTGCTAGTAGCATAAAGATAACGATTGGCGCGGTTTATTGTACATGGATTATACGTATATATTTTCTAACTCTATAATTTATTTGTAGGTGCAAATTGGAACACTTCATAGCAAGTAGCGGACAAATTAAAAAAATAATTTATACTCATTTTGCATGAATTATTGGTTGAAGTCAACATGCCGCGAAGTGACGGTGATAGTGATAAAAAAGCGAACTTTGAAGATGTTTTAAACAGTGCAATAGGACAGTTTGGAGAATATCAATTGTTAAATATATTATTGATCGCAATTCCTGCTGCTGCTTCGGGTTTCATGGCTGGAGACTACATATTTACAGCTGGAAAACTTCCATATCGCTGTGCTGTCCCAATATGTGATGAGGATCCTCCAGAGTATGCGCCTGCATGGATATTAAATGCTATTCCAAGAACATCTACCGCATTCGATGATTGCTCCCGTTACGCAATATTATTGAATACAACACTATCAGTAAATAACTGCCCAGCTGACCTGTTTGATACAAGTACGATTATTCCATGTGAAGGATATGTGTACGAGAGAACGAACACAGTAGTTTACGATTTTGGCTTAGAATGTCAGGAGTGGCTCAGAGCTCTAGCAGGGACGTTAAACAGTCTAGGTGCTATGGTTGCTCTTCCTCTAGCCGGTTACATATCCGATCATTTCGGACGTCGTATGTCTATTGTATTTTTCGCGTTTAACGTCGCTTTAATAGGCTCATTAAAATCTTTTTCTATTAATTATGCTATGTATGTGACTTTACAATTGTTACATACAGCATTAGGAGGTGGGCTATATAGTGCTGCATATATATTGGCAACTGAACTGGTTGGTGCAAAATTTCGGGTTCCAACAAGCGCTACAATGTCGTCTATGTTTGCTTTAGGCCAAGCTTTATTAGGAATAATTGCGTCTGTTGTACCTGAATGGCGAAAACTGTCACTGACATTATTTATACCCGTTTTCTTATTGCTTTCTTATTATTGGATCGTAACAGAAAGTCACCGATGGCTACTAAGCAAGAACAAAAATATTAAAGCTAAAAATGTTTTAGAACACGCCGCTAGTTTAAATGGACGGAACATATCTGACACTGTAATGAATTTTCTACTCACTGCAATCCCACAGAATAGCAAGGACACAAATGAAAACAGCACATTTTTATTTTTTCGCGTCCTAAAATCTCCTGTTATGTTACGTAGGTGTTGTACTACTCCCGTATATTGGATAGCAACGACATTCATCTACTATGGTTTATCTATCAATTCGGTTAGCTTATCTGGAAATATTTATTTAAATTATACTCTGACAAGTCTTATTGAAATACCAGGTTACTGGACTGCTTACTTGATATTGGATAAAGTAGGACGGAAGGTCACTCTCTTTACAGGATACATGTTATGTTCTGTATGTTGTCTTGCATTTTCCTTTACACCCAAAGGTATGTACGGACTATCTTTATTCCTTTATTTAACAGGTAAATTTAGTACAGGAGTTATTTTTACATCTCTATACCTCTTTACCTCAGAATTGTATCCCACGAGACATCGGCATTCATTTCTAGGATTTTCCTCAATGTTGGGACGTATTGGTTCAGTAGTATCACCTTTGACCCCTCCACTAATGGTTTATTGGTCAGGTATACCATCTATGCTTTTTGCAACTATGGCTGCCATAGCTGGTTTTCTGATATTAACCCAACCTGAGACTCGTGGACTAAAAGTACCAGACACTTTTGAAGACGCGGAACAAATTGGAAAACGAATGAAAAATGAAATTTAATACTTTTCATACTTTAAAGTAAGGTACCTTTCCTTTAAAACAAAAAATATATAATGATAAATATATTTTTTTAATAAACATTTTTTAAAATAAATAGTAGTCATTTGCCCCATATCTCAAAGTATCTTTGAATTACTTTACCTATTGTCGCTTTTAAAATAAAAATAAGTTATAGAGTTAATAGAATATTTTCTAGCTGACGTTCTGCTGTAGGTATATCTGAGTTTTATGATTTCATAACATCACATTTTCAATATTTTGTAATAAACATTTAATAAGAATGTATAAAATTACAAATTGAAGATATATAATTTAATTATAGATAATCTACTGTAAAACTAAACTTGCATACACATAAAAATTTCAAAGGCTAAAATAGCATCAACAAAATTATATATAACGAACAAATATAAAAAAATACAATTTTACATATTTTTCTTGCTTATTTTTTTATTTGTACATGTATTAAACTTAGGTTAGGTCTTTTTTATTTTAGCCCATGAAATATACATTGTTAACGCCATCTATATAAACTGTACAATATTGCTTGATATAACTTTACTATTGTTCGCCCTGTGAAAAGTAAAGGACTTCTGTCATCTGATAGAATTTATATGAAACTTTTGAAAGAAATCAAAAGCCTTTTTAAATATTTGCCCAAAAACATTTTATAAAATAACAGTTTTCTTTGAGTTAAGCTTTCAGTATTTTTTATTTCATGTTTTCTACCATTCATGTGTTTATTAAAGTGATGCTTTTGTGTTTAGTTGCATTATATTAGGTATTGTGCTGCCATCTACATTATTCACATAACTTCATGAGCTATTGCAAAACAGAAATCAGTTCAAGTTTCTCATGATAGATGGCAATAAAAAAAAGTTTAATAAGGAATATTTTATTTAAAAAAAGAAGCATCACGTTTTTATCACATAACCGCTACCTTTTCTCTCTGCCTATCTTAGCCAGAGACTTTATAAATCAATTATTTTACAATTTAATATAAAATACTATATTTATTAATAAGTTTTATTATCAAAACATTATAAGAAAAGAATTCTAAGCTAGAAGACTTATTTGTTACCTCTTAAAAAGTGAAAATTTGACATTGTGTCAATCAGAAAGAAAGTTTTGATGAATAAATATAATATTTTACAATATTTTTTTGAGATATTTCGCAGTTTTTCTAATAACAATATTTAATATGTCCTGTGGAAAACGACCGTTAGTTAAGAAGTGGGACAAACCTAAAGAATTACGCGTGATTAAACCATCTCGCTACGAACAAAATGAAGCATCGGTTAAAGTTCACTGGAATAATGTCATCCGAGACCTGGAATTATCTTATAAAGACGAAAAAGTAGATATAACATGTTATTATCATATCTTAGTGTCATATAGTAGATAATCAAAGGAACTAAACGATTGGTATCCTTGTCGGTGCGGAGAGTCCATTGGTTCTTTTTCTTTTACATTTTGTAAGTTTTCGTTGCCAATCGAATCTGCCGAACATCTAACTTAATATGACAAGTGCTTAAACAATTGTAATATTCTAATATCTTATGGAGCATGAAATGTCCGACAAACGTAAAGTCTTTCATTTCGTCTTTTCACTTTTATTTTTATCGTATTCTTTGATATTTAAATTTTGTTTAATTATTTATATATTTAATAAATATTATTTATTTATTTATAATTTTAGTTTTGGAAATCACAATCTGAAACTATTCGTGGGCTTGTTGGGCCAAAAATATTTAGAAGAATTACAAAAATTTTTGACTTAACCATGGATAAGCAGCCTTACGAGCCACAATCAGAAGTTTCAATTGTTCCTTCAGATCAATTTTACCAACAAACATCTATTATTGAGGTAAATGCTATATATTATTTATACATATGTACATATATATATGAGACTGACGAGCCTCGCAGCTTCGTCCGCTTGAAGTACTCTATACTATAATATACTATATTTATTAACTATTCTGAATAATTTTCTTGTTCTAATAACATTATTATTTCAAAGACAATATCTATACACTAAAGACTAAAGTTTTTTTAAGTTAAATAGTCTGAAATAAAACGATCATTTTACAGCAATTCACAAAATATTTTGTTAATATATTTATTTATAAAACCATTAAAATAAAATAAACATTAAAAGTTAAGGTAAGTTTACGAAAATACAATAGTGCTAACTGCACTTAAATAGCCGTTTCTGAGATTATAAAACGCAAAAAATAACAATCAAACAAACCAACAAAAAGACAATAAAATAAAAATTATTGTCAATGTTACATTAAATGTTACATTTTGAAATGCCACCAATAACAAATTTTCTAATATATCTTTTATGTACAGTTTTGTTGTAAGTATACCTATATATATATATATAATCCAAAGGTTACTCACTCATCACGAAATCTCAGAAACTACATGTGCTAGGAATCTACTAAATTTTGCATAGGAGTTACTTATAGGACGTAGGTGCTCG
>HE669806.1:23248-35983 GCA_000313835.2 Heliconius melpomene melpomene
TCCTTACTCATTACAAATATATCAGAAGTGAGAAAAATTAAACAATATTAATAATTCTATATATTTTAAAATTATCTATTAAAGTAATAGTGATATACATAAAACTGTACCAAATTCAGGTTCACAACTCGTCAGTTAAAACCATGTCAGTGGCTCCGGAAGCGGATATACCAATTCGTCGGAGGACGATGTCCCAGCCAGGACCTGTCTCAGGAAGTATGGTGACCGCCACCGCGGGCCGCCGCCGCCGCCCTCCGCGCAGCGTGATGTATGCAGACCTCGAGAGTGTCGTAAGTAAAAGTGTTATGTCATTTATATTAATCACTCGTACTGTTAAATATTTAATTATTTTATATTCAATTATTTACTACCTAATACTTACTATCAGAATATACTTTTATTAAATTAGTTAATCAATTTTACATTTTTAAATAGAAATTATTATAAAAAAGATACATTTAAAAATATAAAAAAACCACTCTTCCGAGGGCGGGACAAGGGTCCAAGCCATCGGTGGCTAGGGCTCCAGAGAGAGGAACCGCCGCACAATACGTGCCGTCTCAAGTAACACTGCCTTCTGTATCCTGCTCTTGATCCAACAGCTAAGCGATAGCCTCTTAAGGTGTTGGTCGAGGCTTTTCGCTATTAAACCGTTATACTATTATTATTAAAATTACTAAAAGGGGGGATAAGGGATTTGACATTTCTTATTATACAAGTTACATATTAATTTCTAACCGTAAAAATTGTTGATCTAAATTATATTATCGTGTAAATTCCTGCAATTTGTTTGATATAGTGTGATACGAATATTATGAAATTAAAGTTAATATAGTGTCGATTACCATACAAAATATTTATGTAATTAAATAAATATCTTTTTGATTTAAATTTGAAAATGGACGATATAGTAAATGGATTATATTCTTAGAACGGATTTATGTCTGATAAACGCTATTGATAAAATTTTCCATGTGTAATTAAGACAATTTACGTATCAATTATCCAGTTTTAAATATTATCTCATAAGTATTATTATTATATAAGAGTGACTTAACACAAAGTTATCTCAGCCTTTCTTTCTACATATATGCTAGGCAAAACCTTCACGCTTTGCCTAAAAACATTATAAAACATTTAATTAATTTAATTTAATTATGGACTTGTGTAAACGAGGACTCAAATTAATATTTAAGAAGCTAGTTAAAAGAAAAAAAATCGTTAAATAAAGTCTTTATCTTGTTTTGTTCTTATTTAATTTTGATATCATATTTTAAAGAACTATTACGAGTATATTAATATTATTTCATAATTTATATTTACGCAATCTTATATCAGTATTATAATCAGTGGTTTCGCAGATCTTAGCGAATAAACAAACAAACAAACTCTTCTGCTCTATGATATTATAGTAGTAGTAGTAGTATGGATACAAAAACCCCTTGAATCTATAAGAAATAATATTATAATAATAATAAAATTTCTTTCACTAAACTTTTTTTATTTCAAATGAGGGAATAATAACGGAAGCGCTAATTTTGATTATAAAATTCGGCGTGCTATCTAGTGGCATTAAACTCAGGATTAAAAGATTAAGTATGTTTATTTGCGTAATCTTTACTGAGACCGAACGAAAGGTGTTAATAATTTATAATTTTACCTTATATAATAAAAGATTGTAATATTCTTTTTAATTTTAAAAACACACAAAATCTGTCAAATAAAAAAATATTTTCACTCATTTATACATAATTTTATTAGCAAAATCTACTTTTGCCTTAATTATCTGTGAAAAATCTTTCAAATAGTAAAAACCCGATGACGACATGACATTGATTCTAATCATATAAATCTAAAAACTAATAATAATTACCTTATAACGTATATCAACTCGTGACTACGTAAGTCTGACAGTGATTAATCACTGTTTTTTTTTTGCATGAAATAATTATTGAGTAATTTGTACTTTGAAAGTTTATTTTAAAATTGTTTCAAATATGTCGTTTTGTCCTGTTTTCAAAGTAAATTTATTTTAAGCGCCGCCCGTAGTTTAAACAGCGAATTCATATATATGGACGCAATGGGTTGTAATGATTTTTCCACGAGAATAATATGGATATGTTCGCTTTACTGTAAATATTGTTGGTTTACATTTTACCAGTATTAATAAATAAGTCCATTATGCTGTAGTTATTATATGTAGAAAAAATACGTAATATTATACGAATATAAATAGAAGAAGAAACATAAAATTATAACTTGTAGTTATATGAACTCTAAAGATTTTATACAATTTAAAATAAAAATGTGACTTCAATACATTACGTATAAATGTAAATATTGAGGCCGATAATAATTCCTTTGCTCTTGTACCAAGGCAAAAGCGGAGCGTTGTTCACGAGTCAGCACACAATACCTCCGAAAACCGAAAGTGGGGAACGGAATGTCTTATTACTAAGTAGTAGTAGTAAGAAGAAATATTATCAGTTTGTATTTATGTAGGTATAACAGATTTCACTTTTGGAAAAGATTTACATAATAAACATTTAAGCTTACTCCATATTAAAAAAAAAGAAAGAAAAACATAGTTAAAAGTGTAAAAATAAAATGTGCGGGATTTGTTATAAAGGAGCCGCACAGTTCCATAGCGGCGAGCGCGGCCCGTGTTTGTGAGGCGGGTCACTCTCGCGCAGCCAACTGTAAACCTTTTGAGTCCAGCCGCTCGCCACCCTCGCCCTACGCCCTCCACCTGCACCCCGCTGTAAATACCGACTGCGGACACATCGTGCCGCCCCAACGCCTCGCCTAATGAAAATTCAATCTCTATATTTTTTTTTTTTCAACCAGTTAACTGGCTGCGTCATAAATGCTCAGTAGAAATGTTCATTAATGGCATCGCGGCCACTCGCGTTCGTCTATTTTTTTTTTATTTTAGCAATGGACTCTGATTTATTTTTCCGTGTGAGGTCTTATTTCATCTAATTATATTTTAATAGTATAATAAAATAAAGCTATGTCAATATCTTTGATATCAAATGAGATTTTTAATTATGTCCCGCTATTGTATTTGTAGCACTCATTGCAAAGTAAATAAACTTTTTATAACAATTCTTTAAGTAAATCTAAAACTACTCAAATGTTTAAAGCATGCATTTAAATGAATGGAAATATTTATTTTTAATAGAAATTACCTCATATCATGTTCAAAATGTTTGGTGCACAGAAAAATGCCATCAATGCTTAAAATTTCAAGGCATTATTATTATATGAAGAACGTTGATACTTTAATATTATGAATAATATAATGTTGCATAAGAACAAAATAAAAAAAAAAGATATTTTGAAATGTCATCGCACAGACCGTTTTACAACTGACAGTGGACGACCAAAAATTTGTTTCAAAAACGAGGAACGCTGTAATGGGATTATAGTGAAATACGGGGTGTTGTCGATCGAGAGAAACAAGCGACTAATGAAGTTATTAATCCGATTTTGTACGGCTTTCGACATTCACGCACCATTTTTAGTATAGATTTTTGATGTAAATATAAGCTACTAGCGGCCCGCTCGCGGTTTCACCCGCGTGAACTATGTTATTATTAATTTCTGTCTCCATGACTACGTCCTAGTGACGTCTATGCAAAATTTGAGACTCCTAGCATTTGTAATAACGAAGTTTCATACAAACTTTCGACCCCAAAAACAACCCCTTAGAAGTCGAATATTGCAAATTCCCGTCTTAGCGAGCACCTGCGTCCTATAAGTAACTCCTATGCAAAATTTGAGAATCCTAGCACTTGTAGTTTCTGAGATTTCGTGATGAGTGAGTGACCTTTCGATTTTATATATATAGATGAGTTGCAGAGGACCGTTCTTTACGACTTGTAGAGTTTTTAAAAATTAAATGAACTTCACCACCACCAACTTCACGCTAACCTAGTGTTAAGACACTCCGTTCACCATTTTCCGCCAAATTCTGGAGGCATTGCGTGTTGAGTGGCGGAACTCTATGCCGATTGCTTCGTTACTAGAACGTAAGAAAATATAAATTAAACCTGCGCCACAACTGGCCTCTCTCTTATAGAGTTTTTGATTACAGGTTTCTCCGGACAGATTGCCAAACCTCACGCTAGCTAATAGAGATGATTATCCAATTGCACCCACACAACTCAGTACGTATAAATACATTTATATATATTTATAATCATATACAATTATTTTCATCGTGATGTTAGTATATAATATGTTAGTTTATAATATATGTAGCATAAACAAAAGCTATAAATAATAATATCTCGGCATAAAAAGTTTACAATGACACATATATTTTTTTACATTTGAAAATTCTTATTTATAGAACATTTATTATATCGATTAGATTATTTTTACTGGCACGATCACTTATTGTCAAATTTATCAAAAAAAGTGGTAAAACATAAACCTAATTGTATTTATCAACACTTACAGCTGCTGAAACTACACCGAGTCCTATTTTTTATAATGGAATCTATAGAAATGGAGATATCAAATCGAACAGTAAGTTTACATTATTTTATAAATTTTAAAAATTAGTATTGCCAAAATAGTTACTAAAAATTCTAAATGTTTTTGAATGAAGTATATTTTCAACATTATCATACCTTATATATTTTTTGTTATTACAGACAATTACCGTCTCCAAGCAGCTATTGATTTGCGTGGTGGATCGACCCCCAGGAAGAGATCAGTGACGACAATGGATGCACAGTCTATTCGCTCTGTGGATACCCAGACGCCTCCCCCCACCAGCCCCAAAGAGAACGCACGTCTCACCACGTAATTAGTTAAATACTATATTTTTATTAATTTTACTATACCAATATTTAATTTTATATTAATGCTAATAATAAATCGCTTATTGTCTTCTATTAAACTTGCATTAAAAATATACTCATATCTTTCGAGTATATCTAATTCAAGTATGGCGCTCGCAACAATCATACTAGCTTATCGAAATATTTTATTAGAGTACATACTACTATTTGAGTTTTAGTTTTTTGTCAAATAAATCGATATTTTTTTTATTGCAGAAAATTGATATTTATGTATATTTAATATAATGTATGTCTTCAAAATTATATAATTACACAGATTTTTTTATCTTTTTTTCCAGTAAATATTTTACAATGATGGTAAGCTGTATGTACGCAGTGTTATTGGTGACTCTTGGAATTATAATACACGTATCTGATCCATTCATAAGCTTCGCACCGTCCAGGGTAATTATTTTCTGAATTCTCACCATATCTTAAACTTATGAGCAAATATTTTTTAGCAGTAATATTAGCTTAGTAATACTTGCTTATTTTTCAGATTTATTCTATCGTATTACTCGCTGTCGGATTTCTATATTTATTATATTTAATAATAGACATTAATAGATATAAAGCAATTGCTTTGAAGAATCAAAAGATAAAAGGTATCCATAATGATAAGTTGGCGGAATTTTTCCGGAAACAAGAGGTAAATTACCTGTATTATAAATATTTTTACAATATTGTCATATCATGGCCGAGTTACTGTAACTAAAACATAATTGATAGTGATGAAAGAGAAAAATAAATTATTTAATGAATAAGTTAAATATTATTTTACTGATACAAGTTATTTAAAAAAACACAGGAAGAGTACAACATCAACGGCACGGGTGATCGCACACCACAGAGCACATTGTCACGTGGGTTTCCGTCGGCAGTCCTAATACCTTTAAGACACGATTACTGCTTTAGTACCGGAAGGCATTCTGGAAGTTTTTACTTAAAATTGGGGGCCGCTGGTGAGTGAAGATCTAGATTTGAGTTTCTAATAAGCTTAAAAATAATAATGTCACTGAAGTCGTCACCAGACATTTATTCTTTAATCTCTTAACAACATTGAAATCACATAACATTCAAATTTGAAATCACAAACTTGTAGAGACTATAGAGTTATAAATAATCATATTAAATAATTATTGTATTGCTAGTTATAATTAGTTACATTCTTCAAATGATAAAATTACAAAACATGGATATATATTTAACACAGAAACTGTTCTGAACTGAAATAGAATCCACTACCCTTAAACTAAACCTAATACTAACCACTTAAATGTTTTTTTTTCGTAGCTTATTTGATAAACTAGTGTTTAGACACTGTTCTGCGTTAGCAAAGCCGAAATTGAGCGGGTTAAGAAGCGAATTTCAGCATCGCATTGCGTTTACGGGAAAATGTAAATAATTCATTTCTACAACCACAACCATCGCGTTTGAAATAAGACACACTAACCTACTGCATGAGGATAGCCTGAAGGAATATTCCCATCAGTCTAATATTAAAATTTGACAATACTTTTCAGGTTTTGCACTAGGACACTTAGTACACTCGGTTCTACTGATCGCGGTAGAAATAAGTTATATTTTTGATGACGATATTAATAATGAGGATTGTATCGACATAGCGCAAGTTATACTCGACGTGTGCAATCCACTATATTGTTTTTTACAACTTTACTTCATATTCAAATATTCAAATGTTCTTATATTACGAGCTCAGGTACGTTTTCTTTTTTATTTTTATTTTAGTTTTATAGTAGTAAAACCGACTGGTTGTGGGTTCGATCCCCACTCGAAGAGATAAAATATTTATTTAAATTTATATTTCCATTTCTTCGCTCTGGTGTCGAGGTAAAGCGCAGCGTAGAGCTCTGCCACTCAACACGCAATGTCTCCAGAATTCGGCAAAAAGTGGGTAACAGAGTGTCTTAACACTAGGTTCCCTCTGCCTACCCTGCTGTGTGCGAGATAGGTACAGCCTAAAGTTGATTTTTTTATTTTTTTACCACCACTAAATTGTAACTAAATGGTTATTGTAAACAGGGCTTAGCTCACTTCGGCTTCATGCACATGATTGGGAGCAGCTTATGTTTCTGGATATCTACTATTGTACGTGAAATAATTTTAGCCTTAACTATTTATGCAAACTCAATATACGGAAATAGGAATAAAACGGAAACTTATTCTGAAACTGGTAAGTATTATAATGTACTATTTTAAATAAGTACATATGTATCTATGATTATATAGCGCGCACGAACTTATAAGTTAGAAAAAGATTTTTTAGCCGCGTAATCAAAGACCTACAATTATGAAATTTGGCAGAAACTGAAAACTTGCTATACAAATAAATGTAAACTTTAATTATTATATTTATTTATTTTATTAATTATTTTAATAGTAATTCATTTCATACAAAATTAGTGCAAACTTAAGTTTGTCAACTTTTAGAAGTTATACTTCCCGTTGACAAACAATTCTGAAATTGAAACGGAACTATCGATAATACGACTCGCACTTGCCGGTATATTACTCTAATATTAACACTTTTTGTTTTAAGAAACACGCAGTTTTTTGAATATAAGTGGACTTTATAATGAAAATTGCAAAGGTCCAGCGACGATCACTACCATCGTTGAAAATCTTTCACCATATTTATATCCTTTTGGTGTCGAATTCAACATTCTTATAGGTAAGGAATTCAAATTTTTAAAAAAGTATTATAAGTAATTCTTTTGCCAATTTGTCCTTCGTTATTTAAAAAATCTAATAAATAAAGTAAATTTTATTAATAATTATTATCAAAGTAAATAATTAACTGATATTAACGGAATTCGGTGTTTGATAAAACAACCTCTGATAAACCAAGCTGTTTAACGAATATTTTAGGAATGTCACTATGCTCTGTTCAATTGTTTTATAATTAAATGATAACGTTTAGTCGTATATTTTTATTGACAAATAAATTTTATTATGTTTACATACTACTTACTAAGAATACTTTCATTATAAATATATTTTTTTTCATATATGTAATATTATATATGAAAATTATAATATTTTAAATTAATTTTACTATGCCCATTCATAAAATTGATTTTACTTGTAGTTGCTGTATACTACATTATCTGGAGCCATATTGGATCGTGTTCGAACACAGAGTCCGACGGCACGTCTAGCTTAGAAGACAATAATACTGTTTGCAAGTATGTTGAACAAATAATATATACCTACCTTCAGTTATAAATATGAGGTCCATTAAAACTATATCTGACGGTAAAACGCAAAGATTGTGGGTTCAATCTCCATTCGGTGGAATGACTTATTTTTTCCCGCTCGGGTATAACTTATAAGTAAATGTGTGTGGAATTCTATTACTGAACACCACTTGATAGCACTATAGGTAGAGGGTGCCTAGTAAACCACTCCATTCGTTACTTTCCGCTGAATTTTCACGATGGCGGAATTCAACGCCGTGCTTTGCCTTTTTACCAAATTGAGTAAATGAAAATGTTAAATAATTCACTTTCGTGAATAACATAATACTGTGACTCGACAGCCAAGTTAAGATATACATATATATATATTTATTACAGAATACCAACAGCCAGTGAAGACAATGACTATACAAGTAATATAGTAATTTATGCAGATTGTCACGCATCTAACAGGGGGCTGTTCCTGGGGATGATATTGACTGTTTTAACAGCTGGTATATTAATATTGGGCTTCGTTTTTAATGGTGTTGGCAAGTACGTGAAAAATTATATATACTTATAATGATATAACATTTATTTCATGCTAATTTGGGCATTTTTGAAAAAAATATATAAAAGTTTCTTATTCATGGTTTCAGTTATAAATTAAATGCATTTTTTTTTCAGGGACTTCCAAGAACTGAGCTACCTCTTGAATTCCTGTACGAAACTGGGTTTGCATGCTATATTGCTCATCTCAGTAGTGATTGCATACAATCAAACGAGGAAATTAGATATCAATGAACACCCTATCTCTCTTTTAGATGATATACTGCTATTTATATGTCTGCCGGCCTTTTTCATGGAAACAGTATTTTCTATGATAGCAACCATTAGCATATTGAACATTGTAAAAACAATAGATGTTGCTTTAATGGTGATTATAGTTCTATTATAGTTATATATTATTTATATAAATAATTTAACCATCAAACACATATACAAACATTTTATAGCTAAAATATTTAAAATAATATTAATTTGCAGGTCATACAAGTTATATTACAGACAGCATTGCTAGTGGACGGACTTCGGCGATGCAGTAACAGTCGAAAACTTAGACGGACGAAACCAGGACGTGAGGTCCTGATGTTCCTTATAATAAGTAATGTGGCCATGTGGCTGTTTAATACATTCTCTTACAAATCTCCAGAAAGCCTTGATGAAAGATATGAGTTTTATGGTAAAGTGGTATGGAGTATATTAGGTCATATCAGTCTACCTCTCATAATGTTTTATAGGTTCCATTCGAGTGTTTGCTTTGCTGATATTTGGGATGCTGCATATAAACCTGGTTCAGATCATTAATATAATAAATAACGACTTGTTACTTAGTACCATGTAAGGCAGAAATAGCATTTATAGGTAACAAAGATAATAATTTATATTTTTATTTACGTTTGTATTTACGTTTATATTTCCATTTCTTCGCTCTGTGTCGAGGCAAAGCGCGGCGTTGAGTTCTGCCACTAAACACGCAATGCCTCCAGAATTCGGCAGAAAGTGAGGAACGGAGTGTCTGAACAGTAGGTTCCCTGTGCCTACCCTGCTGTGTGCGGGATACAGGATATTTTTAAACATAATAAAATTAATTTAAAAAAGGTTAGCCAAATTGGCAGAAACTAGAAAAATTATGGTTTTCAAAACAAAAATAGTATAAGAATAGTTTCGTTTTTCAATTTTCTTTACTTTAAGATAATTAAAATATTATTTTTACTATCACCAAATATCACTATAAATAAGTCAATTTTTGTAAGCAATTTATTTATATGAAATTCGAGAACAATAATAACAAAAAAAATTAATAGGTATATTTTAGTAAAATATAAGTAGGTTTCTCACTCACTGTTACTAAAAGAGATTTGTAAAAATTGTACAACGATAGGTCGCATTTATTTCTAGATTTAAGAAGTGTTTTAGAATATATTTAAAGACACTTAAATATTATCTTTTATAAAGACAATTATTTAATTCGTTTTATTTGTGTTTATTCATTTAAGTAGTAGATAAAACTATTTATTAATTAGAAATGATAAATAGAAAATTGTTATCGTATAAATATTTCATAATGTTATATATTAAGAATAGATAGATAAATAATAATTATTAATAGGAATGTGCTTATTTTATTTATTGTCTTTATTTCTATACCTAAAAACCTGCCTTTACCAAGTTATTAAATCGTATTCGAAAACAATATTTTCTTCTTTCTGAGTATCGTGTGGGAGCGACCTAGGCCTTCTCAGATCAAGATCAGTTAGAATAAGTGATCGGCAAAATCCTAATCTTCTTCCCCATTTTTTCAAGAATATAATATCAGTGTTACAATATAAAAAAATATCCGAACATTGAATTGAGAACAATTAAATTGTGTACGGAGAATTTCTAACAAATATATTATAGCCTATGCAACTTTATTAGGCTAAGACATATAATATGCATGTAGATACGTTGCATACAATGCACGTATCATCACGGCGTCTTAGCTAACCAAGTCCAAGAGGCAGTTAATTAATTCTGCCCTTTAACACAATTACCGAATATTAGGTTAAGTAGTACGGTCCGGCAGGACGCACTTAGCGGAGATACAAACTAGTTACTTGAACAACCTCGGGACATACATCGTCTCCTGCCTACACAATTTACAAACTAATATAGTTCATGCGGTATACTGAAAGCTATTAAAATTATTTTTAGATGTTCAATAAATATTATCTGGTCAATTTAGATTTTAAAATCATTTTTACTTGTATATATACATTTTACACTGATACTTTTGCACTGTTAAGATGAAACTCCCGATAAATGTTTTTTTTGAAACATCAATTTTTTAATAATAGAAATTAATATATTTTTTGTTTATTTTGAAGAAACATTGTATATAGGAAGTCAAAGCTCGTTGCCACAGTATTGTAATAATGTATTTAAGACATCTAGAAGCTATATTATAGCTAAATATACACTATGGTGTCTGTTATAAACATACGATTTTATGTTAACTGTTTCTATTTCACATAATATATATTACAAAAATATTATAAATAAAAATACATATATACGTAAAATACAACACAAATATAAAAATTTAAATAAAATTTCTAATAGATATAAAATTTCCATTATACCTCAACACAATTAAGCGAATAAAAAAATGATGTGCGCTCAAACATTTTCTCTTTGCTTGAAACGAGAAAAAAAATCGCGATAGGACATTTTGCCTATCCGTTTATACTAATGTGAACTTTGTGTGTTGCCATAATAAGGTATTATTAGTGGGATCGCGGAGGTGAGGCTCACTGTATCAGTAGGGCAGAACGCCAGCGCGGATATGCGCTCGGCTGACCAATGCCACAGTTGTCTAATTGTTTCCGATCTTCTCTACATAACCACTGCCAGCGTTGAATTGACAAAATTCGAGCATTTATGAATGGCGATCGAAAAATATTAAATATTAAATATTATTAAATATTGCTCCAACGATCGCGTCGGCGTACAATTTTTTGTTGAATTATATGTGAATATTTTAATATTACATTTAATGCATAATTAAAGTGAAGTATTTTTTTAAATGATTTATTAAAATTCATTTATTTTTGTCAAGCCGTTTCTGAGATTAGCGTGCGTTGTACACGTGTGTTAACCCATAAGCAGACAAATTGACAAATAGATAAAATTTTGAGAAAGAATTGTTTTGAGTTCTACTTTATTGATACATGCCTCCAATCATTGTTTTTCTCATATATCATCAATGAACACACGCCGAACAGTTACAGTTTTATTATTTGTATAGATTATTAAGAATATTAATTAGCATTTAGGCGAATATAATTTTTAAAAAATTCTATGAATGTACGTGTGAATACAAGAATATACATATTTTTAAATATCATAAATTATTAGAATAACATAAAACATAAATGCATAATATAATAATTAAATAATAGATATCAATCATTCCCTGCCACAAAAAAAATCTATTACTAATCCTTCTTATAAGCTTATAAACATATACGAGTAAGTTTTAAGTTAATTATTTTTATAAAATACATATTATAGAAAAACAATACAACACAATTCATTGCATTTTCTATAGCTTCAGATAATTTAATGAAACTATCACAAATGCTACTTTAATGTGCTCACTTCACTATATCCTTTAATCAGTGTACCTACTTAATTCTTAAGAGCTACTTCAATTTAATGTAATTTTATAGGTATTTCTGTTAATCCCTATGAAAATACATACGAGTATATAATCTATCTTTAAGAGCAAAAATATACACATTTATTATAATTAGTTGCCGCAACTTCAGGAATAACAAGAATTTGAATATAATAATCATGCACCCGAGTGGAAATCGAACTCACGTCCCCCTGCGATATGATGACCTAAGAAATACTAGGTAAAATGACTGTAAACGCGACCGGCTGTGGGTTCGATTCGCACTTGAGGAAATGACTTACTAATTTTATGTCCCCGCTCTGTTACCGAGGCAAAGGGCGGCACTGAATTTTGCGACTCAACACTCAATGCCTCCAGGATTCCGCGGAAATGGGGAATATCTTTACACTAGGCTCCCTCTGCCTAGCCTGCTATCTGCGGGATACTGCGAGAAGCAAAAAAG